>APFE031447333.1:136734-149217 GCA_000404065.3 Pinus taeda | reverse complement strand
GAAACAAAAATAATAATATATGGAGGCACTGTCCTCTGCAGATCTTGTCTCATATATTACCATGTTTAAACCAACAGTGACTGAAAATGACTGCCCTCAAAGGGGAAGCTAGTCCAAAATTCAAGGATTGAGCTACCCACGAAGGGGAACCAACCATTAATAACATTGCAGTGAAGTTTTTTGATAAAACAACAAAATTAACATCAAATTTAACAAAACTTCAAAACGGACCAGAAAAGGACCTTAGCCTACTAGGTGTCAGTAGGTGGCAAAGGTTCCTCCACAATGAGACACCTGTAGGCATCCATATCTTCTTCGTGCTGTTGTTGCCCACTCATCGTGGCTTCCATCTTTGCATTGCCACCTCGAGTGTTGTGTTCTTGAGCTGCGTCCGTCTGGTTCATAGCTTCACCATGAGTTCTGCGAGTCCCCGAGCTACTACTAGGATTTTTTCGTCTGCTGGTGCCGGTCCTTTCCTGAATGATGTGTTCCGGGTTGATAGAGCTCTGTGACTCCTCTCTGAAGGCAACATAGATGGTAGCTATAATGCACGGGTGCTCCAATGTACAACAAAACTAGAGCTGGGTAGAATGGCAGGGATGCATCGTCGGGTCAGAGTCATTAGGAGGTTGTTGGGCATCCACAACACACCTAGAGTCGGCCGTTTCCGCACACCCCCTACCACTGCGGGTGGTGGGATACTTACCCGTGAAGTGAGTAACTATCGAGGGCAAGGAGGAATATGTAGGAGTGGAAGCAGAGAGGGACAGCGAGGGAGGCTGAGGTGCTCTGCCTCTGCTGCTACCCCTTCTACATCTCATCCTATGCCACAAATGAGGCATAGTGGTCTGGTTGGAATTGGTTCGATGGGTGCTTGGATGAGTAGGATGAGGGATGGGATAGCTAATGGAGGCAAGAGGATGCAGACTTCGATTATCAGAAGCAGAATTCAGGGTCGAAGCAGTAGTTCTAAAACAACAAATCAAGTTATGCAAGAAGTGGGCACCTTCAACCATTTCAATCCAATAGAGGATCTGGCACCTTCTCCCTGTAGTCGTGCAAGAGCTCGAATTTGCTGCAGTGGGGAGGTAGTTACAAGCCAAAGGAGGCAGGATGGGGGGAATATGATCCGAAATTGCCATGTTATGGGTCAGTGTGAGGTATCCTCGACCTTCACACAACATTAACTTTTTTTGGCTTTCACATAGCATTAAAACACCATTAATTATGGCGGTGGGGTTCTAGGTGGAAGCATGGGTGGCCATTTGGCCACTCCACTTGCCAGCGCGGATTAGCTGCGTTGTACCAACGCAATTAATCACCTGCATTCGGGAGACGAATGGTTTAATATTATAAACCCAAGGGATAAATATTATAAACCTATATAATCAACAAACACAAGGAATCAATATTAAAAACACATGAGATTAATAAATCATAACAATTAACATTTCAAACCCAAGGGATTAATAAACCCATGGGATTATTAATATTATAAATGCAAAAAATTAGTAAACCCAAGGGAAAAATATTATAAACCTAAGGGATCAACAAACCCAAGGGATAAATATTATAAACCAAAGAGACTAATAAAACCAAAGGTTTAATATTATAAACCCAATGAACAAGCAAACGAAAGGGATAAATATTATAAACTTAAAGGATGAATAAACTCAATGAATCAATATTAAAAAAACATGGGATTAATAAGGCATAACAATTAATATTTTCAACCCAAGGGATTAATAAACCCATGAGATTATTAATATTATAAACTCACCTGCTTAGTAAATCCAAGGGATAAATATTATAAACCTAACGGATCAACAAATCTAAGGGATAAATATTAAAAATCTAAAGAATTAACAAATCGTAGGAATTGATATTTTAAACTCAAAGGATTAATAAACCCAAGGGATTATTAATACTATAAACCCAAGGGACTAATAAACCCATGGGTTTAATATTATAAACCCAAAAAATTAGTAAACCCAAGGGATAAATATTGTAAACCTAAGCTATCAAAAATCCTGAGCGATCAATACTAGAAACACGAGGGATTGGTATTTTAAACCCAAGGGATTGATAAACCCACATAATTATTAATATTATATTATAAAACTTAGAGACTACTACTAATACTTAATTTATATTATAAATTAACTATAAATGTAATATTATTTATTATTATTATAATCATTTTAAAATAATTAGTTTATTATTATATTTATATATTATTTTAATTTTCATTAATTTAATACATTCCTGATTTAAAATATTAATATTAATATTTATTTATTTTATGATTATATATTTATTAAAAATATATAAATATTGTTTTTATAAATATACATAATAATAATATTTATTAATAATCAATCAATCAATTAATTAATTATTACTACATAATATAACGATTAATTATATATATTACATAATAATAAAAATTAATTAATTATATTACATATTAATAAAATTAATTATATTAATTAATAATTTGTATTATTATTATTTAATTTATTTTTAATTAATAATAATTAATTAACTAATTAATTATTTTATTATTTTATTAAAAAATTAATCTATATTAAGTATTTAAACACAAGGAATTTATATTAATCTAAGGATTAATATTATAAACTTTATGAACAATATTAAACCCTAGGAATATGAAACTTTGGATTAATAAACCCAAGAGATTGATATTATAAACCTATGGGAATAATAAACTCGAGGGATTAATACTAAAAACCCAATGGATTATAAATCCAAGGGGATAATATTACACCCAAGGGAATACTATTACACATAAAGGAATAATATTATAAACCCAAGGTATATATACCCCAAGATAAATATTGTAAACCCTAAAATTATCATGTTTGACCATGGGTTATTTCCATATTCAGACAATCGTTTGTCACAATGCGACGTTGCACCATAGTTGACCATGATTGATTTTCATATGCAGTCAGTCTTTGTCATAAAGCAACGTTGGACCATGGTTGATTTTCATATTCAAAAAATCTTTGTCACAATATGATGTTGGGCCATGGTTGACCATGATTATAAACCAAGGATTAATATTATAAACCTTATGAATAATATTTAACCCTAGGAATAAGAACCCTTAGATTAATAAACCAAAGGGATTAACACTAAAAACCCAAGGGAATAATATTAAACGAGGGATAAATATTATAAACCCAAGGTATATAAATCCTAAGATAAATATTACAAACTATAAAACTCAACGTTTTATATACCCAAGGGATTAATATTATAAACCTAAGGTATATAAACCGTAAAATAAATATTATAAACCTTAAAAGAAAATTGAATAATAAATACAAGGGTTTAATATTATAAACCCGATGAATTAGTAAACCCAAGGGATAAATATTATGAACCTAAAGAATCAACAAACCCAAAAAATCGATATTAAAAACACATGGGATTAATAAACCCTAAGAATTAACATTTTAAACCCAAGGGACCCATAAACTCACACGATTGTGAATATTATAAACCTTAGAGATTAACGAACCTCCGAGGATTGTTATATATTAAACCCAACCACAATGAGCGTTAGTGATATAATATAATGTTAATTATAAAATTAATATTCATATTAATAAATATATAATAATAAATAATATTAAAAATAACTATTACAATAAAATATTATTATTATTATTATTATTATTATTATATATTATATATTATTATATATAATATATATATATAATATATATATTATATATATATATATATATATATCTATTGTTTATACGAGAGGAATCGACAACGACAGTGGTATCGTACTAGCGTTACACAGGGCGAATCCCATCGGCTACCTTTATAACCTCTAGGAGGGTCCGCCGAGGCCGCCTTGAACGTCCCTCGGGTATTCTTGGGGTTTGAACTCGTGACCTGCATAGCTGCACGAATGACTTAGCAAATCGTTCGCTTGCCACTAGACCAAACTCCCACGGCCATTATTATTATTATATTACACACAAAGGAATAATATAATAAACCCAAGGTATATATAACCCAAGACAAATATTGTAAACCATAGAATTATCATGATTGACCATGGTTGATTTTCATATTGAGACAATATTTGTCACAATGCGACATTGCACCAAGGTTGATCACAATTGATTCTCATATGCAGTGACTCTTTGTCATAAAGCAACATTGGATCATGGTAGAATTTCATATTGAGAAAATATTTGTCACAATGTGACATTGGACCATGGTTGACCATGATTATAAACCAAGGGGATTTATATTAGACCCTTAGATTAATAAACCAAAGGGATTGATATTATAAACCAAAGGAGATAATAAACCAAAAGGACTAACACTAAAAACCCAAGGGATTATAAGCCCAAGGGAATAATATTAAACAAGGGATAAATATTACAAACCCTAAAACTCAATGTTTTGTATACCCATGAGAATAATATTAAATCCAAGGGATTAATATTATAAACCTAAGGTATATAAACACTAAAATAAATATTATAAACCTTTTAAAAAGGCGATTAATAAATAAAAGGGTTTAATTTTATAAACCCAATGAATTAGTGAACCCAAGGGATAAATATTATAAACCTAAAAGATCAACGAACCCAAAATATCAATATTAAAAACACATGGGATTAATAAACCCTAATAATTAACATTTTAAACCTAAGGGACTAATAAACCCGCACGATTATGAATATTATAAACCATAGAGATTAACAAACCTTAAGGATTGTTATATTATAAACCTAACCACAACGAGCATTAATGATATAAATATAATGTTAATTATAAAATAATATTCATATAATAAATATATAATAAAAGTAATAATAATATTAAAAAATACCTATTATTAATTATTATTATAAAATTATACACAAAATAATATTATATATAAACCCAAGGTATATATACCCCCAAGATAAATATTGTAAACCCTAGAATTATCATGGTTGACCGTGGTTGATTTTCATATTGAGACAATTTTTGTCACAATGCGACGTTGCACCATGGTTGACCATGACTGATTTTCATATGGATTGAGTCTTTGTCATAAAGCAAAGTTGGACCAAGGTTGACAATGTTGTAAACCAAGTGGATTTATACTAGACCCAAAGAGTAATATTATAAACCAAATGAATAATATTAAACCCTATGAATAATAACCCTTAGATTAATAAACTAAAGGGATTGATATTATAACCCAAAGGGGACAATAAACAAAAGAGATTAATAGTAAAAACCGGATTACAAATTGAAGAGAATAAATCTAATATTAATTATAGATTAATATTCATATTGATAAATGTATAATAATAAAAAAAATAATATAATAAATAATTATTACAATAAAAAATTATTATTAAATAAACAATAATTATTAATTATATTAATAATTAATATAATGTAATAAATTATTATTCACAATAATTAAAATAACTCAAGGGAATAAATCTAATATTAATTATAAAATTAATATTCATATTGACAAATATATAATAATGAACATAATAATACCCCAATCGGGGTGGAGAAAAGGACCAGGCGAAGAGTAATGATCGAAGGCAGAGACTGTCAGTACAAACCTCACCCCTGGGCAATCATGTTAGAGGATGCAGGGAGAGATTTCAGGGAAGAAAGGGTCTCGAGACAAGTCACCATGTTAATTATGGTAACTAGAGGGAAGGGAAACGGCGGCGGAGTGCTGAGGGCGGGCAGACGAGGTGGCAATAGAGCTAAGAGAGCCGATGAAGACATCGAAGCTAATAAATTCAGGACATGCAAGATGGCGAAGGTGGCTGAGACCGGATGTAAATTGTGTGAATCCTGTTCCCAAATAGAGCAAGCGACTATGGCGGAGGGCGGCAGGAAGGTAAGAGTTGAGAGGGAGGAGGCTGGTAGAACGATGAGGAATCCGGGTAATCAGAGGAACCAGGAGGACGACAGCATACAGGGAATAGAGAAATATCAGAGGGTTAAAGAGAGCGAGGAAAGGACCAAGAGGAAGGTTCAGGCGGGGACGGAGGATGAAGGAATAACAGAGAAGGCAAGATGAGGCAAGGGCAGGATGAATGCAGAGGGAGAGGGAGGTTCGAAGTCAGCCAAGGAAGCCAAAGTAATAAGCGGGAAAGCCATCCTAGAAGAGGTAAGAGCAGAGACAGTAGAGGTCGCGGAAGAACCAGGCAAGTTGTGAGAAAAGACAATGAAACGCAGCCCCCCAACCAGCAGAAAAGAGGGTGCCGAACAATGAATCAGACGGCCAGAGAGGCAAAGCGCGTGTACAACAACGAAGCCAATGAGGATATAAGAAGAATTATAGAGAATCTGGAAAAGAACGTTCTGGAGGAGGCCTCGATCCTGAGATGGAAGACTGGTGCTCCCTTCTGTCGGATCCAGGTAACAACAGGGGTCGCCTCTCTCAGTATAAACAAGCTTTGCATATGCAATGGGTGATGAAGTGTCTGCTCGCCAAAGCAATGGAACAAATTGCGGAGGAAATGACGGAGATTGCGCAAGGGTACCCGAGCCTGAAAGAGGAAATGAAGAGTTTGCGTTCCGCGTTGCTGAATCAAGGTAGGCAAGTTGAGGATATCAAAAGTAGTCTGAAGCTATTAACCAATGCACACTGCGAGGAAGAGGTGAAACTGGAGATCATGGATGATTGATTCGCTTTGCTATGTTTTCGATTTGAAATGATAAGGACCATTAAAAGTAGTTTTGGCTCAGTTTGTAGTATGTAACAGGCGTTAAAGAGGTTTCTCTAGTGTGCTGATAGTTTGTTAGTAAGTTTTCAACTGCCCATGCTCGTTCTAGAGCTGTGGGATGATAAACTCTGTCTTTTGGAGGTTCCCCTACCTGGTTTCCCTTCGGGGCGGATGGTGGATCTCTGTGTATGTACATAGTTTCATTTACTGTTGTTAATAGAAAAGGACCTGCCTGAGTTTACAAAAAAAAATTAATGAACACAATAATAATATTTAAAAATAACTATTACGATTAAAATATTATTATTATAATAAATAATAATTATTAATTTATATCAATAATTAATTTAAATGTAAATAAACTATTGTGACAATCATTTTTAAAATAATTAATGTTATTACTAATTATTTATATTATTATTATTAATATTATTAATATTTGAGGTTAGACCATGGTTTACCATGATTATAAACCAAGGAAATTTATATTAGACTCAAGAATTAATATTATAAACTCTATGAATAATATTAAACCCTAGGAATAAGAATCCTTATATTAATAAACACAAGTGATTGATATTATAAACCAAAATGATTAATACTAAAAACCCAAGCGATTAAAATCTCAAGGGAATAATATTAATCCAAGGATAAATATTATATACCCTAAAACCCCAATGTTTTATAAAACCATGTAAATAATATTAAATCCAAGGGATTAATATGATAAATCTAAGGTATATAAATTCTAAAATAAATATTATAAACCCTCAAATAAACATGGTTTACAATGGTTGACTATACAGTCCCTTGGGGCTTGAAATCCCAAGGGACTATGAACCCAAGGCAATAATATTGCACCCAATGGATGAATATTATAAACCCAAGGTATATATACCCCAAGATAAATATTGTAAACCCTAGAATTATCATGGTTGACTATTGTTGATTTTCTTAATGAGACAATCTTTGTCACAATGCGACGTTGCACCATGGTTGACCACGATTGGTTTCCATATGCAATGAGTCTTTGTCATAAAGCAACATTGGACCATGGTTGATTTTCATATTGAGAAAATATTTGTCACAATGTGACGATGGACCATGGTTGACCATCATTATAAACCAAGAGGATGTATATTAGAGCCAAGGATTAATATTATAAACCCTATAAATAATATTAAGCCCTAGGAATAATAACCCTAAGATCAATAAACTAAAGGGATTGATATTATAATCCAAAGGGGATAATAAACCAAAGGGATTAATATTAAAAACCCGAGGGATTACAAACTCAGGAATTAATATAATATTATATAAAATTAATATTCATATTGATAAATATATAATAAGAAAGTATAATAAATTTTAAAATAACTATACATAAAAATATATATTATAACAATAGTATTATAATTTATATAATAATAATTATATTGTAATAAATATTATTACAATCATTTAAATATTAGTGTATTACTAATTATTATTATTATAATTATTTTATTTTTATTATTATATTCATATTTGAGGTTGGGACCATGTTTTATCTTAATATAAACCAAAGGAGATTTATATGACCTAAGATTAATTATAATCATATGAACGATATTAAACCTTAGAATTAGAAACACTTATTAATAGGACAAGGGTTTAATATTAAAACCAAGGATTAATACAAAAACTAAGGATTAAAATCAAGGTATAAAATAGTTATAAACCCTTAAACCCTGACGTTTTATTAAACCATGAGATTTAATATTAAATCCAAAGGATTAATATGATAAATCTAAGGTATATAAACTCTAAAATAAATATTATAAACCCTAAAATAAACATGGTTAACTATGGTTGACTATACAGTTCCTTGGGGTTTTAAACCCAAAGGGACTGTGAACCCAAGGAAATAATATTGCACACAATGGATGAATATTATAAACCCAATCTATAAGTACCCAAATATAAATACATTGCAAACCCTATAATTATCATGGTTGAACATGGTTGATTTTCATATTGAAACAATCTTTCTCACAATGCGACGTTGCACCATGGTTGACCATGATTGATTGTCATATGGAGACAATTGTTGTCACAATGCAACATTAGACCATGGTTGATTTTCATATTGAGAAAATCTTTGTCATACTGTGACGATGGACCATGGTTAACCATTCTTATAAACCATATGTATTTATATTAGACCCAAGAATTTATATTATAAACCCTATTAATAATTTTAAACTCTAATAATAAGAATCCTTAGGTTAAAAAATTCAAGGGATTGATATTATAAACCAAATGGATTAATACTAAAAACCAAAGGGATTCTAAACCCAAGGGAATAATATTATACCTAAGGGATAAATATTATAAACCCAAGGTATATAAACTCTAAGATAAATATTATGAACTATAAAATAAACATGGTTGACCATTGTTTACCATGCTTGATTTTAATATTGAGACAATCTCTATCACAATGCAATGAACCATGGTTGACCATGGTAGACCATGGTTGATTTTCATATTGAGAGAATCTTTGACACAATGTGACATTGGACCATGGTTGACCATGATTATAAACCCATGGGATTTATATTAAACCCCACGATTAATATTATAAACCCAATGAATAATATTATGCCCTAGGAATATCAACTTTTAGATTAATAAACCCAATTGATTGATATATATTATAATCCCACGGGAATAATATTAAAGCTATTGGATTAATATTATAAACGTAAGTTATATAAACTCTAAAAGAAATACTATAAACCCTAAAATATATATGGATTAGACCCAAGGAAAAATATTATAAACTTGAGGTATATAAACCCCAAGATAAATATTGTAAACCCTATAATTATCATGTTTGGCCATGGTTGACCATCGTTGATTTTCATATTGAAAAATATTTGTCACGATGTGACGTTGCACCATGGTTAACCATCATTGATTTTCATATGCAAACAATCTTTGTCGTAAAGCATCATATTAATCCCTTTGGTATTATACACCTAAAGTATAGAAACCCTAAAATAAATACTATAAACCCTAAAATAAACATGTATTAGACCCAAGGATTAATATTATAAACCTTATGAATAATATTAAAACCTAGGAATAAGAACTCTTACATTAATAAACCCAAGGGATTGATATTATAAACCAAAGAGATTAATACTAAAGTCTCAAAGGATTATAGTATTATCTTGAGACCATGGTTGTTTTTCATACTGAGCAATGTTTTATCACAATGTGACATTGGAATATGTTTGACCATCGTTGGCCATTATTATTATCTTAGGAGATTTAAATAAAGCCCTAGGACTGATATTATAAACCATATGAATAACATTAAACCCTAGGAATACAAGCCCTTAGATTAATAAACCCAAGGGATTGATATTATAAACCCAAAGGATTAATTCTAAAACCCCAACATTTTATAAACCCAAGGAAGTAGTATTAAACCCAAGGGATTAATATTATAAACCTAAGGTATATAAATCCTAAAATAAACATGGTTGACTATAGTAGACTTTAAATTCCCTTGCAGTTTAAAATGCCAAAGGACTATGAATCCAACGAAATAATATTAAACCCAAAGAATGAACATTATAAACCAAATTTATAAATACCTAAAGATAAATATTATAAACCCTATTACCATGCAACGTGAGACCATATTACTTGGTTTTCATATTTAGAGAATCTTTGGTACCTTGCAACTTCGGACCATGGTTGACCATAATTGATTTCACACAACATGGCTCGTCGTGGTTGACAATGGTTGGCCAAGATTGACCTTTGTTGACCATGATTGACCATGGTTCAACATGATTGATATTTTAAAGAAAAGGGAATATTACACACAAGGTAATAATACTAAAACCCCAATGGATTATAAACCTTAGGGAATAACATTCAACCTAAAGCAATAATATAAACCCAAGATATAAAATCCCTAAGATAAATAGTATAAACCCTTAAATAAACATGTTTGGCCATGCTTGACTATGGTCGATTTTCACATTGAGACAATCTTTGTCACAATGCGACATTTGACCATATTTAACCATGGTTCAATCCTTAAACTAATAAATTCAAGAGATTGATTTTATAAACCCAAAAAAACAAATGCCCATAAGATAAATACTAAACCCCAAAAAATTTGACCCTAGATATAACGTTGTTATATTCATAAAATTAATTTAATTTTTGTTAATTATATATATGTAATAGAAAACAATATTATAAACATTATTAATTATTAATAAATTTATTTATTATTAAACTTAAAATCTATATTATCATTAATATAAGTAATAAACCTATAATATTTATAATAAAAGCCTATATAACCTAAAATAATATTACTCCATAAAACTACCAACATAAGCAGATTAACCTACTTCAAGTAACTTCATTCATATTCAACCATACTTTAACCATAACAACTCATAATATATGGTTAAAAACTCAAACAATGATGACATTTTTGTAACATTCATTTGTGTATCATTCCGAGGTGGCATCTAACATGTAAGTTTATTACATTTATGTAACCTATGTAGCACGTTAATTATATATAATAATGATGATAACAAAATTACATTTATTTCTTTAAAAAAATGATTAATTATATATAATAATTATAATAAAATTTAAATATATAAGGTTGATGACTGTTGAATAAAGAATGGCTTCTTGTTGATATGCTAGTTCTGTCTGTCTTATAACTGTCGGGATAAAACTGAGAGTTATGGTTGTTAGATTCGGTTGGATCCTCACATTCAAACCTTAAACGTTGACACATTTCTGATGAGTACCTATTGAAATCCTCGAACGCTCATAAACGTCCACACATTTTTAATGGGTATTTATTGAAATCTTTGAACACACAGAATTTTTTATAAGAATTGGAAAAATCTTTGAACCTTTGTGACAAATATGGGTAGCTATTGAGGTTTCCCCATATTGAAACAGATTATAATAAGCTACTACCTGTTCATGAAACACAATGCTTTGCAGAAGACAGACTACATGGACATTTTATTTTATGGACTGTCAGTTGCACAGAGGTGCAGGGTTGGAATTTGGATTCTTTATTACCTGTCAAATAATTTTTTTTTGACGTTTTGGGTTTTTATGTTGGCCGTCAAGGAACGTTATGTCTAAAATTTTGCTCTTTAATTAAAATGTTTTGATAATAAATCGACCCTTCATCAATAAAGGTTTAATTAAAAAAATACTTTTCAATCGCACCACTGTGTTAATTTTTTCTCACATATTTATAATAAGAAAAAAACAACGTGACCATGACTAAATGATTTGTTGAATCATAAATGTTGTTTTACTCATGGATGGGATCCATAACTCCCAAACCATCAAGATTCAATGCTTCTCCCAAACACATATACAAAAATTATGAGTAAATCTAGAAATCTATTTTACTCACACCCAACTCATTGTTATTGCAATCAATCTACTCCTATTTTAATTTCTCAATTTGGATTTCTATTAGATAATTTAAATGTTACAATTTCAGTAAAAACAAATAGATTTCTTTCACCAAATAAACAAAAAACTTCAACAAAAAAAATTCCATCTTAAAAACTTTGGAGTTGACCAAAAACTATCCTCCACAATGCCCATCCTCTCCACCATCATAATATCACGAAATCTAGATAAAGTTCAATTTTAATAAACCCAATAAATTTAATTTATTTAA
>APFE031447333.1:96753-136688 GCA_000404065.3 Pinus taeda | reverse complement strand
ACTCAATATAATATATTACTGCTATCAAATATATACCTATAACTTTAAATAACATACACCTATAACTTTAAATAACATGAAATTAATTTATTTCAATAAAAACAAATATTAGAAAATTCCAAATATTACTGCACTTCTTTATAAGACTGTTGTTTGAGAGGGTAGTAATGACGTTTTTGCAAAAAAGTGAACAGTAAAAAATACGTTTTAGAACTTTGAAAGCCCATCACAAAAAATGGCTTTTTAAAATTTTTAAACGTGAAATACGGTCAAAATGCCTTGTGACGGGCATTTTGCCCGTCAAATTCGAACCCTGCAGAGGTGCTGTGAATCAATTTTTCTCTGTATTAATCTTAGTAAATATATCTCGAAATAATTTAAAATTTGTAGTGGAATTAAATTCAAATTAATTTATATCTTATTTAAATAATGTAAAGTTATTTTCCTTGAAGACACTACTAACTAAAATTATATTTTCTAAATATATGAAATATTTTAAAATGTCTATCTAAATTAAATTTATATTATTTTGAGTTGTATTTAAAAAAAAGTGTGAAAATATTTTAAAATTTACTATTAAATTATAAGTACACTTTTTATTTCTATGTATATAACATTTTCTGTGGTAAACATTAGATGCAAAGAACGTGGCTATTGTAAAAAAGAGGTGGAGAAATGATTTCAACAAATAGAAATTCTCTTATACTATCAATTAAGTCACTGCAATCCATTAAATTTTCTTATATTATCGCTTAAATCACTTGATTCTATTAAAGAGGGATATTAAGCTAGTTAAAATCTTTACGAGAAAAAAAGAAAATTCCAATATGAACAAGAAAGATTGGAAAAAGTTTATTACAATGACAAAGTATAAAATAAATAATGTTTTAAAATATTTATTTTTATTCATATTTTTACATTTTATTATAAATTAATTAATATTGTAAGGCATCTTTATATACATTATAAATAAAATGTTCCATTTCCATAAAGTCAAAAAAACATATGACAAAAAAGAATTTACACTTTTCGTGGGCTATTTCAATTTGGAGAGGTGCATAGCCATGCTCTCCAACATGATTAGAAATCGGAAAAAATAAACATTGGATCGACAGAAATCTTAGTGATAGAAATGTGTTTACATGGAATTTCTACCGGTTGTATAAAAATTTTGATCTAAAATTTGATATACAACACCTAATATTTGATTTAAAATACCTAGCATCCAGGAAATGTATTTACATGGAATTTCTACTGGTTGTATAAAAATTTTGATCTAAAATTTAACATAAAACACCTAATATTTTATTTAAAATACCTAACATCTAGTACTCTGATAAGCATTTGTTAGCTGAGATTAGTGGGTGTGCTATCTAGGTTGACCAGGGCCATTGTTGAAATTGGACCCATTAGCTTTCCTATGGATCTCCAATCCCACTTCATCAGTTGGTCAACCCATACATCTATCTTTTTCGTTACTTGCGATTCATTCATTGTTTCAATAGCTAATTATACATTGAAAAAAAAAACATGAAGCTATAAATTATTGATCATGAATGTAATCAAGGACAAGTAATCATGTTCCGCAACTCCTTATTGTCCTCATCAGACACTACTAATCTGTTTCTTAGCATTGTTGTTATTGAGCCATTATTTTGGGTATAATTCTAGACCAGAAAACATATATATTCAACCATCTTTATTAAACCTTTAATCTGATGCTATTATGGTCTAGTTTTCTTGAAGCTAAGTTGATAAACCTTATTATTGATTCCTCCACTTATCTTGGACTAAACCTTCCATTCAATGAACCCTATCATTTATTCATCCATCATTGTTCATCGATGAACGTTTTGTAACAAATTCGAATAGTCATTGGTTTTGTTTCCAATAGTTATGCATTTGAGAAGGTGAAGAGCCATATATTTCATAAGCTAAAGAGACATTCATTGCAATGCATTTTTTATTTTTTTTCCTTAATTCATCAAAAAATAAGAGAAAAGGTTATGGCCGAGACTACTCCACCAAAACTAGTGCCAAATTCAGAACAAGTGGAGGAGGAAATTGTTGTTGATACTGCTACAGAAGAACCAGTATTGGCCTCAGAACGATTTGAGGAAGAAAGTGTTGCCAGAAAGGAAAATTTAAAGGATGGAAAATTTTCTTGAAGTTTAGGAACATTTGCGAATCTCACTAATCCCTAATATGAAAAATATAAAATGTTTATTGATATATTTGTAAAATTATTCAAATTTATAATGATTTTATATATAGTCTCTATATAATGTTGGCAAATTTTAAGGTAAAATAATTTTATATTCTAAAATTTGGGTGAGTCGGTTTTTATAAAATTGGAAATTGGCGAATCTTTTTGTGGAAAAATTATGGAAAAATAGCCCATTGGGTGAACATTAGCCCCTAAAATTTTCGATGGTTCCCGATACTGTTCCACAAGAAACAGTACTAGATTTTGAGAAAATAGGAAATTCGGTAGTACTAGAGTTTGCAGGAGGATGTGTCAATGCCGCCCCATGAGTACCAACATTCTAATAAATGGAGGAAGTTGTGGTAAAACAGGAATCATTTGATGAGTTTGTTGATGCTACTCCACAAGGATGAGTACCAGCCCCGAGAAAGATGGAGGAAGTCGTGGTGAAACAGAAATTTGTCGAGGAACTTGTAAAAAGGAAAGCCTCCATTCAGAGTCAGTATTGACTATTGTTCAAAGAAAACATTCACTTAAAGATGTAAATTACTAAACTAAGGAAACGGGTTTTGCAGTTGCGAAAACAAGAAAGGAAAAGGATAAACAAACCACAACCCTTGGACCCGGAAAGACAATTTCGGTGGCATTTCAGACAGAGGATAAGGAGATGAACTCATCATCTACACAAGCCAAGACACTCCTCCATCTTAAAGAAACTCGGGAGTTTCTTTTGGCAACAAAGATCCATAAATGGAAGCCCACTACTTTTAGTTTCTAGCGTGGATCAATTCCCACAGAGGCCCCATTGGAAGGAAATAAAGGAGATTTGGGAGAATGCAGCAAGGGTGGTTTCTGATTATACTACTTAGATTGAAAAGGCTAAATGGCAACATGAAAAGTTGTAGAAGGAGGTCAAATAGTTGCAGGGACATGTCTAGTTACTGAAAATTGATAAAGACGAGATGTTCACCTTAACGCAACATATAATGGCATGTAGGCCCCCTGCTAACTGTTATGCCCTTTTCCTTCATGAGCAATATCTATTTTTCTCTCTAGAAAGTACTCACCAGGGGATAAGTCACAACATAGAAGATCCCATGTAGTTGTTGACTATTCTGAGAATTCACAATCATATTAACCAGCATTTGCTATGTGAATTGTACATGCATGATTATATCCTAGGAACTGATCAGTCATTCAATCCAATACCATTTGTAGGAGATATTCAGTTGAGAGATTTTACATCTATTGTGATTAATCAAGTCAAATGGAAAAAGGCCCTCAATATGTTCGAGGAAAACCAGGAAAATCGTCCATTGATGGTTAGAATGGAGCATTTCTAATCTGGGGATATTTTTAATCAGTTTCTTAAACTAGAGGGACGAAAATACCGGATGATCGGTACATAATGATGGTACGTCGACATGTGCACAAGACATATATGCACATTTCAAGAAGAAGCTAAGGATGCTTGTTAGAAGCATTGGATTCTTTCATCATCAATAATACGGGTAAAAGAACCCTTTGGGGCACCCAACTTTGTCAGAGCAATGGGGAGAATTGCACACTACATTGATTATATAAAACATTGTGGAGTTCATTGGCTGGGGTTAAGGTTCCAATTTCCTATTAACTGGATGTCTTCTAATCAGTATGGACCAACTTATGTCATGGATGAATACTGGTGGAAGGATATCGTTCACTCAGATGGGTTTAAGTTCCCTAGGACTGATATGGAAAAACAATACGATCTTGCTCAGCTTCATGCTAGTCACAATGGATCTAACCATGATCTGCACAGGAAACAGTTTGCATGAGGACATGAAAACAAGTCAGTTGGGGGGAGATGTTGGTCGATAAAATTACCCATTTTCACTTGCCTGTACTTATCCCTTTTTACCCATTTCATAACTTTTATGAGGTCAATTATACCTCAAAACAAAAAAAATGTATTACATAGGCATGTCTTCTTGAAATGTTGATTAATGAAGTGTAGTCCTAGGGGAACATCACTTAGATGGCTTGTTGACTGAGTTTTCTTACAGAATCACAACGAATGATGCTCAGAGATACAAATCAGTGTGATGTTGTTAATGAGCTAGAAGTGTTATACAAGGATAGGATTGTTAGAATTGTTCAACTACAGAGAAGCTGATGATCAACCTTGACTGCTATCTTTACATTCTGTCTCTACTTGAACAATTATTGTATATTTGTGGGCAGGCATGATTGCCACCATTTCTGATTTTGTTAAATCCTATTCATGAAACGATGAATTGTATAAGTAAGGCTCAATGCAACAGAATGATAGACTTCTATGGGAGATGTGTAACAATAGAATTCAACTATAATTCCTTTTTGATTAATGCAAATTCCAGTATTTTGTAGTCTTGTATGATCTTTAGTCTTCGCCATAGCCCTAATCGGAGAGTTGGTCCCACTCTCCTTATCAATCATTGTTAGAGTTAGTCATGTGAATTTTTATGTGTTGATTATGTTATTAGTGTTTTGTTGTTTCTACTTTACTGTTTTATAATCTTGTTATGATTTCGAATTGTTGTTACTCTAGGTTTCCATTACTGTTCTTTGCTTTTTGTTACTCTAGATTGTGGTTACTATTATTTACTTTGTTGTTATTTGATTTAAGTATTTGTTGGGCCTTGTATTTTGTGAATGCTCAATACTAGGTAGGGAACCTGTGGCCTTCATAGACTTTGCACGATACCTTGAAATAATTAACGATCCCAGATTGGTAATTAAAGATGGTAAGGATTGGATCTATAACTCATATCTTAACACCAACACACATGTCATCAACATCAATAAGTCCATGACGCACAGGATCGCATAGAGATTCCTGGTCATGCCATGTTTAGGGATGATTGAATAGATTGTTACACATATGGATGACTCTCACCTTATGCTACATAGTGAGAGTGGTGGTCAACTCACCACATATTCTAATGAAGACATGCAGACATATTATAGGATGTTGAAGCCCAATGAATATGAAAATGACAACTTCTACACAAGATGGAAACCCTCGACAGTAGTGACGTTATCAAATCATGATGTTGAGAGCCTGCCAAGTTTTACCAATACCCATCCACAGTGTATCTGACAAAGATTCTCAGAGATGTATATCAGTAGTTGATAGCTATGTATTGTCGTTTATATGGGCTTAAGAATGATGAGGTGTTCCAAGAGAATTGGATATACATGCTCAATATGGTAGTGGCCCATCGTAGAACTTTTAATTTGGCAGATATCATGGCATTTGAATTGTAGTGTCGGGTGGGGTAGACATAAGCATATTTACGGGTGAACCAAGCACCAAAATTCTACATGTCTACATTTATCATAGATGGAATTTTTGCATAGTATGCGTTCCAAGGAATGAACTGGAACTTGACCCTTGAGGAGAAGTTCCCAGTTTACTTCCATTGCAGAGTGTTATCAAAAGCAAGCTTCAGAGGCATATACAAAAAATTGGTTGAACACTTCTTTACAGTCGTATTTCACGTGATATTTGAGATATTTACTCCTTGCATGACTAATTGGGAAAAGGAGTCACTTTGAGATACCGTGGACTGGTTTGCAGCTCCCGAGGGTACATAAATCAGGTGCTTTAGTTGTCAGATATCCCCTCATCTTATGTCATGATATGTGACCAACACGGTGGTCATGCAAGAAGTTGCAAATCAGTTGGGCAAGGGATTGTCAAGAATTCTTCATAGGAGGAAGAAAGTCCATTGGCCTATATTTTTATTGAGGATCAGATTGTAGGAGTTAAAGAGTCATAAGGTGACAACGGTAGAGATACAAGAGTTGGACCACCTACATTTCTCTACTAAATACTTTCATGGATATGATCCCAGGTGAATTGTTAGGCAACATTGTCCAAGGATTAGTCACAATATGGGGTACTCGTCGATGTCCATAGCATAAGATGAGATGATAAATAATTGGTACAATGCCAACATGAAGACACATCCATTAATGGATACCAGTTCACCCCATGATCCAACAGCTCAAGACTTGAAATTGTAGGAGGAGGAGGAGATAACACCTCAAGAAAATAAAGTAGCTCCCAAGAAAAGGATCAAGTATTCCTCGATAGGCGAGAGCAGCAAGAAATGGAAAGTCAATCCTTTAAACTCAGGAGCCATTCAGGTAGATCAGGAGGGAAAAGAAGCAGAAGAAGAAGAGAGGAAGAGTCAGCAGGATGAGTTGTTGGAGAAGAAACAACTAAAAGAAGAAGAGAGAAGAAGGATAGAAGAAGAACACCAGAGTCAGTCTTGGGAGGAGGAAGCAACAAAGAGATTGGAAGGAAAAAAGTTGACTCAAGAGCTAAAAGAGAAATGATTCAAGGAAGAAGGTACCATCCAGCTAATGGAGGAGGAGCTAGACACTCCAGGAGAACATCCTCTCACAGGCAGTCATCTTACATTTTGAGAGATGGGGGTCAAATCTCCACCAACAGACAAATTCATAGATGTATGGACTATAACATTCAATCAACTGAAGAAGAGGATAATGAAACAAAGGCATAGATATTTCTCAAAGGATCCTTCCAATCTATTCTCAATGTCTATTGGGAAGGTGTGTTAGGTCCCTATACTACTAGTGTAACCACTTATTGTTATTAGTGCAACCCCCTTATTATATTGCTGTACCCATATATTCCCCATATTGTTACTATTGTGCCCCATAGAAGCCCACTATTGTTATTATTGTGCCCTTACATTATTATTGTTATGTCAGCTCTGATTATGTTATGACCCCTTAAACTCCTATATATAGAAAGGAGGTATTGTCATTTGTATCATCCAAGAATTGTTCATTTCTGTAATGTAAAGGAGGTTTCCCCCTCAAAGAGGCTAAATTCTAAGGCGTTGATCTATATTTTCTATCATTTTGTGAGTTGGTTTCATAACATTTGGTATCAGAGCTTTGGATTCTAGGATTTCGCTGCTCCAAACAGGGCATCGTGGAATTTTCGCTATAGCTTTTTGACTACGAAGTTTCAAAAGTTGAAACAAAAACTCGTTTGAGCTGAAATCGTTCTACACCTCAAGTCAAAATTTCAAATCTTCTTTCACTATATTTTCGGAGAAATGATCTGAGGAAGTTAGGGTTTTTTAAAAACTCCAGAATTCCATCTCAAATAGGTCATTGTGGAATGTTCACTATAATTGTTTTTTTGTGAAGGTTTAGACTATGCAATTAAAACCCATATGAACTGCAATTTTGGTGAAGCTTGGGCCCGAATTTCAAACCTTGCTTCGCTATATTTTTGGAGATACAGTCCAAGACATTTTGGGTTTCTGCAGGCTCCCGAATTACATCCTAAACAGGTGACCTTGGTAAAATTGTCATAATTTTCTCTCGGAGCATCGGATTGAAATTTCGTAAGACGTTACAGAAAGAGAACGGATAGTATTCGGTGTATTGGTCTTAGGTCCTATGGTTGAAATAGGGACATGTGGCACTTCGTAAAAGTGTGCTCTACTGAACTAGTCTATAATCAAGTCATCGTGGGAGATTTGACATAAATCTTCCTTGCATAATGCAATCTTGATAAGACTTGCAGGGTTAGAAAGAGAACTCATAGGGCTACTGCAGGACGCAATTTCATAACTTGGAGATCTGAAATTACAGAGTTACATTCGTTTCAAGATCGAGCTCCTAAAATAAAGAAAAGGTGATATAAGGAAGTTTGATGGCAAGGATCCGGTAAATTGGATACTATAGATGGAGCAATATTTTGATCTACATGAGGTGTAACTATTACAAAAGGTATGTATTGCATCTTCATATTTAGAACCGGATCAATTTTTATGATATAAAAGGCTTTACTCTCGTAAACCACTTGGTACGTTGTCAATTTTCATGGAGGAAATGATAGCATGTTATGAGGATACAAAAAGCAACACCTTCTTTATCCAATTGATAAATCTCAAACAAAAGTAGTCAATGGCAGAGCACATTAAGGACTTTCAAAAATTTAATGTAAGGGAAAATGATATTCTAGAGAAGAAGATGATTGATGTATCCATAGGGACTTTAAAGGATACCATTCAACATGAGGTTCATCTTTGGGAACCTGATTCATTGGAGAAGGCATTCAGGTTGGCATGAAAAGTGGAAAGCAAAATTATGGCAACAAGGAATTCTACCCCTCACAACTATAAAGATGGAAGTGTTGTCTTTCCTAGCCTTCCGCAACCTACAAGATTGACACCACAACAATTGGAAGAAAAAAGAGCAAAAGGGCTTTGTTATAATTGTGATAACAATACATTTAAAGGTATAAGGTGCTAAAAAATTATTTACATATATTGTTGAGAGAGGAGAAAAGGATCAAGAAAAACAAAAGAAGAGATATACACAAACCAACCCTAGAGGAAGAAGAAATGAATCTGACCATATCTTTACAACATGGAAAGAATACCACTCCTCAACTCTCAAATAGAAGGACTAATCAAGAATTAAAAGGTTCAAGAAGTGAAAAATCACATCGAGAAAGAAGAAATGAATCCGACCATATCTTGTAATGCATTGGCTGGAATTACCACTCCTCAAACTATCAAGAAAGAAGGACATATCAAGAAGAAAAAGGTAATAGTGTTCATTGATTCGAGCAATAATTTTATTCATTGTAAGATAGCCAAGGAATTGAATTGCTTCCTATAAGCAGCACCAAAGTGTCAAGTGATGGTTGCAAGTGGAGGAACCATAAATTTCTCTGGAAAGTGCCATAATATCAAGCAATCCATGGGAGAATATGTATTAAATATCCCAATGCTTTCCATTCCAATGTGTGGTGTTGATGTTGTACTAGGTTTCCAATGGCTACAATCCTTGGGTACAATAGCTTTTAATTTTCAAGAACTTCTCATGAAATTTTCTTCGGAAGGAAAGGAAGTTGAATTAAGGGGTATCAAAGGGAAATTGGGAAAGATAATCAGCTCTAACAGACTGACAAAGCTTCTAAAGAAAGAAAAATGAGGCGTAACTGCACAATTATGTTCGCTAGAGGTTCCCACATCGAAATCATCTATTTCTCTAGATCTCCAAAATGTCTTGGACAAACATTCCAAGGTGTTGGAGACTCCCAAATTCCTCCCACCTATTCATGATCATGATCATTCTATTCATTTGATTCTAGGAAGTGTTCCTCCAAACATCAGACCTTACATATATCCCTATGCCCAAAAGAGTGAAATTGAATGTATGGTTGTAGAAATACTAGAGGGGGGTATGATTCAACCTAGTCAAATTTCTTCCTCTGCTCCAGTATTATTGATGCACAAGAAGGATGGGTCATGGGACATGTTTCTGGATTATAGAAAGCTCAACAAACTCACTATTAAAGATAATTTCCCATTCCTGTCATTGATGAAGTATTAGATGAATTGCATGGATGAATTTACTTCTCCAAGTTGGAGCTTCATTCAAGATATCATCAAATAAGAATGAAGACTGAGGACATTCCGAAAACAACATTATTGAAGAGAGATGCATTTTCATGGACTCCAGAAGCAACGAAGGCCTTTGAACATCTTAAAGAGGTAATGTGCCAAGCATCGATCTTAGCTATGCCAGACTTCACAAAAACCTTTATTGTGGAATAGATGCATCAGGAAATGGAATTGGTGATGTTTTAATGTAAGAAGAAATACCCATTGCTTTTGAAAGTCATCCAATAAAAGGAAATTATTTACACAAAGCCATTTATGAGAAGGAAATGTTGGAAAAAATACATGCACTTGAGAAATGGCGACCTTACATAATGAGAAGATCTCGGTTTAAACAATATTTCCAGAACTTGACAAGGAAGGAAAAATCATATTGGAACCTGGAGCAGTCACAGAAACAAGAACTCGACAGCTATGAAATCGATCAATTTCAGAGTATCTCATCAAGTGGAAGAACTTACCCACTGAATATTCCACATGGGGAGGACAAGAACTTAAATAGAAGCATCCATAACTACTGAAGCATTGAGGACAACACTTTTTGAATGAGAGGGGTGTGTTAGGTCCCTATACTACTAGTGTAGCCCCTTATTGTTATTAGTACAACCCCCGAATTATATTGTCGTGCCCATGTAGTCCCCATATTGTTATTATTGTGCCCCATAGAAGCCCACTATTGATATCATTGTGCCCTTACATTATTATTGTTATGTTGGCTCTGATTATATTATGACCCCTTAGACTCCTATATATAGAAAGGAGGTCTTGTCATTTGTATCATCCAAGAATTGTTCATTTGTGTAATGTAAAGGAGGTTTCCCCCTCGAAGAGGTAGAATTCTAAGGCATTGATCTATCTTTTGTATCTTTTTGTGAGCTGGTTTAATAACAAGGTGATAAATGCTAACACCATAAGGAATCCTAGGGCAGTCATGGCGGAAAATGTTGCATTCTCTACACCGGCATAGGATAATTCTGAGTACTTGTTGAATGAGAATTCCATGATGAGAAAAGAACTCGCTGCAGTGAAGAAACATGTATAACATCTTGTAACAAAGGATCAGTGACTGTAATCACAGAACTTCAACATCGCAAAATGGCAGTTAGCCATGCAAAAATAGTTGGGACCAACAGACGACACCATGGTGCAACTATATGATGAGATGATACTTATACAACAGGTCATGGCTCCTCTCTTCGCATTCAGAGGAACACATAGAAAGTGGTGAAACTCATGAATATAGCAAATGGATTATTTGACCAGATGCAAGAGTGGACTTCCAAATATCTAGATGCTCTGCAAAATCTAGAAAAGAAGGACAATATTGTTGCAAAATTAGACATAGTTTTGTTGAGACTTCACCTACAAAACGATTCTCGTCTTGGACAAAAATTGGTTAGTATTATGGTTGTGTATAATTAATTTCATAATGGGTTTGTCTCTAACACAAAAACATGGGATGCCTGCCACTAGATCTGTTAAAAATTAATTAATATAGCAAATGAAATACATGAAATATTGTGAAAAGACAAATACAAAAATGCATAAAACAATAGAGACATAAATATACGTCATTCACCCAATTTGGGCTATGTCCATGGTGAAACAACTAGTCCTTCCTTTTATATTATCTAGCAAAATGAAGAGATACAACCTACAATAGGTCCTTTGTAATTTCTTCTTCACTCTCACACAACCTACTCTCTCTCTCTCACTCAGAATAATAATACACAATCGCAATACAATTCCCTCATATAAACCAAGGGTTTCCTTTTAGGGAAAAAACCCTAAATTAATAGGGATCCAATGTGGTTGAAACAAAAAACCTCTAAACAATGAGGAAGATAATCAGGCTCCACACCCAATAGGATCTCTTGAAGCAATCAAAGACAAAGAAGTCATCTTCCAGGAGATTAGGGGATATATTGAACAAATTAAGCAGGAAATGGAAGAGGAAGGCTTGGAGGTAACCACAAAAATTATTCTGCAGTACACCTTTGCACTAGTCAAACCGCACATGAAGCTCTCATGGATGTGGAATAATATAAAGTCAAGCTCCAAGAACATACTGATGGAGGCACTAGAGGTGAAGATGCACTACAAATGGGACTTGCCAGTTCGGGTAAAAGCCATCTTATAGGAGTTCATAGAATGGCACACTTGCATTACAAGTGAACTCCATGAGGAAGCAAATGGTTTATCCATTTGATGAGTTTTTGTCCCATCATCATTTTTGTCTTATTAGGCCACTGTATCATTTGTAAATTGTCTTATGTAATAAATGATATGTAATGAAGTTCAAGGGACACATGTGGAATATGAAAAGCCACACATTGGAATGTAATGAGTCATGTATAGAATATGAACAATCATAGAAGTAAAAGAGTTATGGTGAAGTTCAAAGGTCATTGTAAATTGTCATAAATAGCTACTCATAAATAAAGCAAAGGGCTTTCAGAAGGCTTGAAATTCTAGAGGCTTTTCCTTGGCTTCTCTTGTAATACATATGAGATAATTCATTCTTTGGAGAAGAAATTTGTGGCTTCATGTTCTACTACTAGATATAGTGTTTCATTCATGTAACAATGTACTTGGGATCTTACACTTTTAGTCAGAAGCTCAATGAGCTGACATTCCTTCATACATGTATCGTAGATATAGTTGGATTACTCTAGATATGTTTATGGTATATGTTTCTTTATTTACATACTAAGTTAATGAACTAATATGTTTTTTAGTTATGAATATTATTGAATGAGTGTCATTATGCTTTAACGAATGTTGTTTATTATGTGGATTAATCTGCAAGTATTCAACAAGTCTTTCTCTTTATCCCAGGGTCCCCCTTTAGGAAATTACTATTAATTTTCTAACTAGTGACTCGTTTCCCTCAAGAGTCGTGGAAGTATCCCTCATATACCTTACATTGGATGTCTCACAAATCTCACATTCTTGCCGCCCCAAAGTAGTGTGTGTTCTCTTTTGTTGGTTGGTAACCAAGGAATATCTTCAAATCATTCCAACCATGGCCTGAACGTATGAAAATATGGCACTCCTACACCAAACAGTGTGGGGTCTAATTGGGACTTCACATCGAGGTGATCCCCTTAAAATGTTGGAAGCATCTAACACCATCAACATTTTTAGTGCTAGAAGGAGAGTAAGATGACAAGTTGAGCATGTGAACTCTGTTTAAAACTCTTACCTTTACTGGGTTCATCCCAGATCATAATCCTGAGGTGTTTTTCCTAAAATTTAAATATTTCAATCCCCATGGAATTTTTACATAACTTGTCACACATTAAATTCAATGGAAATCATACCACAATCTCCCTTGGTTACATGATTTAATTCATTCAATTTTGTTTTTTAAATGGAATTTATTCTCAGTAAATTCTTGCATAGTTTTTTACCCTTACATTGGATGGTTGTGCGAAGCAATGGTGCTACTTTCTACCCATTGCTTCTATTATATATTTTAAGCATTTTGTTAATGAACTTTGTTGTGTCTTTGAAAAGTACGAATATCAATATTTTATTTATGAAATCAATCAACTTAGAATGGAACCGAATGAATCCCTTGAACATTTTGCTGATTGATTCCTTCATCTTTTCTATGAGTTCCCAAATGAGGACATGGACTGGCAACTCTTAGATGAGAAATTTTGTTTCTTAGTTCAAATGTCAAGGAAATATTTTGAATATGATTCATCATGTCCTCCTGATACAAAAGAATTTCAACATCCTGAGGAAGAATCGAACATGCCTTTTGTCCCATGTCCTCCTCATTTTGACATTTCGTGTTTTGAACCTCAACCGATCATTAAATAAGAAGATCAATTCACTAATGAAGAATTGATTTTTCTCTCTCATATTTCCCCTAATGTTGATTCGTTTGATCCTAAAAATCAATCATCTCCCAATATTGACATTCTCCTAGTCAATCTTCCACCCGTTAATCAAATTGAACCCTTAGATGATCAAGACCCCGATGATTTCCTTTTATCTTAAGTATATGGCCTCAATTGTTCAATTAATATGAATGAATATTTTTTCTTACATGGAGATTGTATTTGTAGCAATTTCAAATGTAGTCTGAGGCAATTATCAACCACTTTCTTTCAGGTATATCTCCTTTTGACCAAGACAATGACCTGCATATCATTGAATATTTCTGCAATAACCTGGAAAATTTATCTTTTGTTGAATCTCATGATTTGAATAAAGAATCTTGTTTTGATAAGAAGCTAATCGTGTTTTCCCAAATTGGTTATCAATCTTGTCAAGATTCAAATTTAAGTTAGCTGAGTAGGACACTTCAACCTGCACTGATGGTTGTGTCAGGTTCTTGTCACCATGACGATATTTGTGATTTCAGTCAATTTATAATTCTTTTGCATAATTTTATCATTTATGCCATAACATGGGACATGGAATCTCTCCTAAGGGATGCTTATTTTCTTCACATAAAAAAATTCAACCCTCAGAGGAAGAAATGTATTTTGATTATTGATCTTCCACCACTACCTCCCATCCCAAGAAAATCTCTGACTTGTAAAGTAGAAACAAGAAAGAATCTTAACAAATTTTTTTCATCATCCATCAAAGAATCTCACGTGCATGACAAATTGGATTGTGGTCAACCTGATAATAGTGCTTATGACACAGATTTGTCCTTGTTCAGTCTTTTCAATCTTTCTTTCTCTAAAGGTTGTTACCATGATCCCATTGCAAATTCACTAGAAGCCTCTTTTCAGTCCTGACCCATGTCATATTGCTTGTACTTGAACGCTTTTCACAAAGTCTTGTATGGTCATAGTTGGGGTAGTTTTTGTTGTTGTGGGAGTTATTTCTTGAAAGAGCAGTTGACTGTAATATGCCATTGTGGTTGCACTTCTTGTTTTATTGGTCAGTGCAAATGTTTGAATGGTTTTTTTGTTCATTTCACTTCTTTTTTATTTGGTTCTTCACAATCATATCTTATGGTCTAATATTTGGGAGAATCTTCTATGGCTGCATTGGAAATTCCACTTTACATGAACCGACTTCGTACTGTTTAGGTAAAGCTAGGATAGGTTGCATGCAGTTAGATGCATTGCATTCTTCTTGTGTATTGTCATCTTTCATATTTCTATTTTATTCTTTTGGTTTTCTTTGTTTTTGAATAATGTCAGTTTTGAGCTTTGAGATGACGTGCCTAATATTTTGTGAATGGAAAGTTGTATTAATGTGCAACCCTTGGCTTATTTGTTACCCTCTTCCTCAATTTGGTTGATCACTTTTGAGTCGGTGATTTTTTGATGGAAAATATGATTCTTCAGTCATGATGTTGGAAGTATATCATGTAGCCTACATCTATTTAGGATTCCCATTCCTGCACTCGGTCATGTTATGAACTGTTTGTTCTTTCTTATCTATCTGTGTAGAGTAATATAAGGGGAAAATTGTTAGCGAAAAAGGCATCAAAAGTCTAAAAAACTTGTCTCTGAAGGAACAATCTCCTCTACCCTCAATAAGTCAAGATCCCTCTTCCACCCATGAAAAAGAATAAATGCATATGCACATTTCTATGAAAATAAAAGAAAAGAAATATAAAGGGTGAAAGAAGAGAAAGGTTTCCTATCACGAAGTTGAAGCAAGCGAATTCGTTACAGTACTATCCAGGCTCGCTAGCAACGAAGGAATGTTTGTTCTCCTGAAGCGACTTCGTTGGGGTATTGTCCAAGCCTACTGGGAGCAGAGCAATGCCAAAGATGTAAAACTCACACTCTAATTGCCTTTATTTCACCATACTATATTAGCCTTACATTGACATGATAATGATATGACTTATTATATGTTGTGTCTCACTGAGTAATGTAACTGTTGAATACTATACCTTTAACCAGGTAACAATGGGGAGCAAAGATCACCCACTAAATGAATCAATACTTCCTAAAGAAATGAGATTTGTGCTTACAATAAAAACCATTTCAGAGAAATTGTAGTTCTATCAATGTGTCACCAAGTGTTGTCCTTGCGACAATGACCCTCCAAAAATTTTTCTTATGTCAATTTTTAAGTTTACAATAATTGTCGTTCAAGCCCCCTTGAGTCATCATGTTGTTTGATTTGATATCTATGTTTTTCCCCTAGTGTGGCATCCTCCTAATTTAATGTTTCATAAGTGTAGAGTCTCATGATTGTTTTGCTTTTGACACCATTTCCATCCATTTTTCCTCTTTTCATCATTGCTATCAACTCAAATAAATAGTAAAACTATATATTTTGACATGGTAAGGTACTCAGATTTCTTATTCTTCATATTTATTAATGTGCCTTATTATCAAGTTAAATATTGTAATAGCTATGGAATTAAAACGAATCTGCAATTGTTTCATGGTTCCACAGCTATCTCCATGGTTTGCCAAATTCTAGTAAGCTAGCCAAGCAAAGAAGCACATTGGCAGATAGGGATTGATATCCTGATGGATCTTCTCCTATTCGCCCAAGCCAAATCATCAAGGTAATCGCCCAGTGGCGCAATCAAGGAAGCAGGTCAACACGTGGATGAAGAGAGCAATGAGAGTTCAAATCAATCACGACTCTCTGATTTTATTTCCAAATAGCAAATCAACTAGAAACGTTAAATTCTTTGTTATCATATCAACATTTTGATTAGGATTGTTTTTAAGTTTTTAAGGCATGAAATTATCAATCTATTGAGCGTGAATGCTATATATATAACTTTGTAAACAAAAAACAAAACACAAACATATATGTAATTTTTAATTGATAGTTTGAAGTTCCATAACTCTATTCCTTTTTAATTGAAGAAGCATTCTCATCGATATCAAGCACAGTTAGTTGTTGGGATAAAGTCTTAAAACCTGTTGTTTTGTGGGGGGGCCTGCAGACAGTCAAGGTTCATTTGCTTATTATTCAGTTCAGTTCATTTCATTTTTTCCAGAATTGCATTATCATAGTTTCATTTCTTTGTAATTACTTGTTTAAAATTTTTCATTTGTTGTCTGTCAATTTCAAATCATTTGTATGCATCTCCTTCTTTTCATAAGTAAATATGTTTTTTTAGATCACATTCTTTCTGCTTTTATTTTTATTATTTCAAGTAATATTGTTAATTGCAGTGCGTAGATATTAACATAGATTGCTTCATAAATTTGATCCTTGAATAGAAGTAATTCTTTTTAGAGTAGAAGTAATTGTCTTTCTAGAACATTAGTTTAGGTAGCTCTGTTTTTATCATTTTACATAGTAACTAACAATAGTCAATTAAAGAGGATCATGATAGCTTGTCTTAATTTCCTTTTGAAGAGTAGATTGTAGAGATTTAATTGCAAATATTCAGTTTTCATTAGGAACATAGGAACAAATAAAATCCTTAAACCATCCACAATCATTATTTTAATAAACTAAAAAAGGCTTCTAGCATATATAGTGCACTTGTACTTCACAAATTTACCAACTCCGGTCGATAATTTTTTTAAGCAATTTAAGAACATTGAATTGACTAAACATTTTGGCATCGTTTTCGGGGAAGTGTAAATAGAAGTCTTGATTTCTTTTAAAATAAAATAAAAAAAAACATGATATGCATAGGGAAAGAGACTCTAGGGGTAGATTTATAGGTAGAGGAAAGAGCTTAATTCAAACAAAATCACTTACTCCACCACAACCTCGTAGTGCCACCACCCATACAAACTCGAATTCCATCCGTAGCAAGACAACATAGACTTCCTGTACTAAGATCCGAAATCCAACCTAGAGATTCACCAACTTCATCAACAGAAGTCGTAATCGAACAAGATCCCATACCCCCAACAACAAGAATAATTTTCCTATATTCAACTGGATAACAACTTCTAGCTCAAGAGTCAGAAGTTCCTACTGAAGAAGAGGAAGAAGAAACCTACTCTGAATCATTGATAGAAGAGCCAGAGGAACTAGAGGATATTGAAAACCCAATCTTAGAACCAAAATCAAAACCTTATATTAATTTTGAAGATTCTACAATGGCTGGAGAAGGGGAAGGAAAGATACATAATTTGAATGGTGAACAACTTAGAATTGAGGGAGGAAGAGGAGGTGGAAGACAAGGAAGAGTACGTGGAAGAGATGGAGGAAGAGGAAGAGGAGAGAATATAAATCCAGAACCTTTTGGATTTCCAATCCTCGATGAAGATACAACTGTAACAATGAAAAATATACCACTGTCTATCCTTCCAAACTTTCATGGATTAAGGAGCGAAGACCCTGAGACATTTCTCTTTGAATTTGAGGTCTTGTGTAGATCTTATGATTATCTACATGATGCTCAAAAGTTGAAATTATTCCATGAAATCCTTGAGGATGCAACATTAAAATGGTTTATGGGTTTAGGAATAAACTCCATAAGAACATGGGAACAAATCAAAACTACATTCTTAGAGGAATATAAGGATTATTGTATGCCCCACAATATTAAAGATGAAGTCTTTAAAATGACACAAAAATAAGATGAAAATCTTGAAGATTTCATTGAAATATTTGCTTACAATATAAAAAGGGAAAAATGAATAATCTAGATGAGGAAACTTTGAAAGCTCTCTTATTAAAATCAATTAGAGATGAATGGATTGATCTTGTCAATCTAATGGGTAAGGGAGACATTTCTCAGTTATCACTAGGAGAAATTTTTGAGTTGTGCATACACATTTCAAGAGGCAAAGCAAGAACTGGGAAAAATCCAAGAGATCCTCTTCTATCAAGGATTAATAAATCTGCAGTTGGGACATTAAGTAGAGTAGAATTAGGAAATTTGCTTGATAACTTTAAAATAGATATTTTAGGGAGTCTTGGTGAAACAATTGACACCCCTAAAATACAAAACAAGCAAAAAGCAGAAAATGTTGCATTGCCCATTTTTTTGTCCTAAGTGTAGAGAGAAACATGCCTTAAAAGAATGTCCTCTTGATTTAAAAAGTATAGAAACTTGTGTTATTTGTGCATAAAATCATGATACAAAAGAATGCCCTGCAATACCAGGTCTTAAAGTTGTTTATCAAGAAGGAGTACCAAATCAAGTAGACCCTGTATGTTTTATTACCAAAAGACCTTGGCAGGATCCACAACCAAATACAGCTCTAGGTTTTAATCCTCAACCATTTTCACAATCTTCACAAAGTAATTAGACAACCCCAATGCCTTGGAAATCTTGGCCACAACCTTGGTCACAACGATGGAAAAATCCTTATGGAAAATTCCCTCAATATCCTCAATATCCACAATTTCAATAATCATACCCTACTTTTCCTCCACAATATTATCCTCAGCATGTTCAACAAACTCAACCTCACAATGTGAACCCACAACTTTCACCATTTCCTCAAAGACCAAATCAATTGCCTGCCCAACCACTTCCAAATCCAAATAATAATAAAAATTCACAACTTGTTTACAATATGGAAGGACAAAAATTTCAAACCTACATGATAACTCCACTAGATCTAAATAATGTTCAACTTAGATTTGGTAGAATATTAGAAAAGAAGTCCCCCTCATTTGTTATTCAAGAAAGTGAAAATGAAAAGATCCAAAGAAGAAAAGTCTCTTAATAATAAAAAAGAAGAAACTCAAAAACAAGTTACTCCAACAAATCTAAATAACTCAACTCCTAATATGGAACAACCCTCACTATCTCTTTCAAAACCACCCTTCCCTAAAATTGAAAATTGATGAAGGGGTAGAGAAACGAATTCTATTGCCTGATTACGACATATTAGATGAATGGAATAATGTTTGCATAAATATTCCTTTGCTTCACGCCATTAAGGAAATTCCAATTTTCACAAAAACAATTAGGGACTTGATCATAAAAATACCTAGAAGAAAGAGAAAAGCAATCAAAAGAATCCAACTTGTTGGAAAAATTGCAAATATCATGATTGGTAAAAAAGCAATTCAAAAATATCTTGATCCAGGAAGTCCCATTATGAAAACACACATCAATGGTGTATAGATCCCAAATGGATTGATCGATCTAGGAGCAACCATAAATATCATGAGCAAACAAACTATGAATCAATTAAAACTTTCTAATCTTAAATATATACCTACACTATTACAATTGGCAAATAGATCTATAATCAAACCTGATGGTGTATTAGAAGACATATATGTATCCTTATATGCTTGGGAATACCTTGTTTATTTTATGATTTTCACACCCAAGAATAACTTAGGAGGACATCCATTGATTCTAGGAAGACAATGGCTATCTACAGTCAATGCTTTCATAAGTTGTAGATCTGGTGATATGTTCATTTCTGATGGTAGTGCAACAAAGAAATTCACAATGTATCCACCAGCAAAAAAAACAATAGAAGTTGCAAATGAAGAATGGATAGATGATGACTTCAATATAAGACCAATATTTGCTACTTCACAATTAGATGAATAGTCAAGATCAAATTTTAAATTTAATGGAAAATAATGAATCTTCATTATATTGTGAATCTTGTCAAAGTTCTCAATAACAATGCAATATTGAATATTTATCATCTTGTCAACTATCCTTGCACTCTATGGAAAATTTGGCAATTCTACAATTGAAATATTTCCAAGAAAAACTTTTAATATCAACAATAATTTGGAATAATTTCAAAAGAAACAATTAATCAAGATGTTACAAGAACATTCATCTGCTTATGCATGGGAATATACTGACATGAAAGGAATTGATCCTAATACTTGTAAACATCATATCTACATTGAAGAAAATGCTAAACCAGTTCGACAACCTCAAAGAAGAATGAATCCAAATTTAAGGAAGAACTACAAAAACTGTTGAATGACAATTTCATCTATCCAATATCAGACAGTCAGTGGGTTTCACCCTTAGTAATTATCCCTAAAAAGAATGGAAAATGGAGAGTGTGTATTGACTATAGGGAATTGAATAAAGCCACTTTAAAAGATCACTTTCCACTTCCTTTCATAGATCAAGTTTTATATACATTGGCAAGAAAGAAATAATTTTCATTTTTAGATGGTTTTAGTGGGTATAACCAAATCCAAGTAGCCCCAGAAGACCTGGATAAAACCACCTTTACCTGCCCATCGGGAACTTATGCTTATCAAGTACTTCCCTTTGGATTATGTAATTCTCTTGCAACATTCCAAAGAGTAGTATTAGGCATTTTTTCTGATCTAATTCATGATTATGTGGAAGTGTATATGGACGATTTTATAGTTTATGGAAATTCTTTTGAAGAAGCTCCTAAAAATTTAGAAAAAAAATCTCACTAGATGTAAAGAGGCAGATCTCTCATGAAGCCATGAAAAACGTTTTATGATGTTTTCCGAGGGAATTGTTCTAGGACACCATATTTCAGGAAATGGAATTAGAGTGGACACATCTAAAGTAGAAGTTATTTCTAAATTATCAATTCCAACCTGTCAACGAGATGTTAGAATGTTTCTTGGTCTCACTGGTTATTATAGAAGATTAATAAAAAACTTTACAAAAATTGCATCTCCACTTTTCAAGCTACTCACGAAAGATTGTGAATTCAATTGGAATTTTGATTGCCAAAAGGCCTTTCAGTCATTAAAAGAGAAAACCTCTTAAGCACCCATTCTTAGAGGACCAAATTGGAAATTATATTTTCATATTTTTACTGATGCTTCAGATACAACTTTAGGAGTTGTACTAGGACAAAAAGACTTAACTCCATTTGTCATTTATTACACCAATAAAAATTTGACTCCTGCAGAGTTAAATTATATTGTCAAAGAAAAGGAGTTTTTAGTTGTTGTTCATGCCATCAATAAATTCAAACATTATATCACAAGCTATTAAACTTTAATACATACTAATCATTCTGCAATTAGATACTTAATGAATAAATCAATCACAAATGGCAGAATCACTAGATGGTTATTATTGCTACAAGAGTTTAACATTACTATTTTGGATCGACCTGGAAATCAAAACACAGTTGCTGTCTTTTTTATCAAGGATTCAAAATGCTAACAATGATATGCTTGTAGAAGATAATTTTCCTAATGAATATATTTTTTCAGTATCTACTAAATCTCCATGGTTTCTAGATATTGCTAACTATTTGGCTACAGGAAAATTACCATCATACTTGTCTCCTCGAGAAAAAAGGAAGGTAATTAAAATTAGTGCATCTTATTCATGGATAAATGAAGGATTGTATAAAACAGATCCATTCTAATCATTTGAAGGTGTGCGAGAGAAGATGAAGTACCAGAGATATTGAAAGCTTGTCATGATAAGCCATGTGGAGGACACTTCGCTGACAAAAGAACTTCTCTTAGGATACTATTTTCCTTCCCTTTTTAAGGATGCCATAGAGTATGCTAAGAGATGTGATAGGTGTCAAAGGATGGGGAAACACGTTCCTCCTAATGAGATGCCTCTGCAACCTCAGGTACTTATTGAGCCTTTTGAAAAGTGGGCTCTGGATTTTGTTGGTCCAATCAATCCACCTTAGAAAAAAGATACATTCTTGTTTGCATTGATTATGTTACAAAATGGGTAGAAGCTAAAGCACTTCTTTCTGCTACTGAAATTGTTGTAGTTTCATTTCTTTTTGAGGATACCTTTACTCGTTTTGGTGTTCAAATAGAAATTGTAACAGATCCAGGTACTCAATTTATGCCCGTATTGGTACAGAAGATAATGGAGGAATACAAAATCAAACATCGGAAGTATAATCGATATCATCCTCAAGCAAATGGACAGGTAGATTCCACCAATAAAGTCATTGAAGCAATTCTCACCAAAATTGTGCATCTGCATAGAAGAGATTGGGAAAAAAAGCTTCTAGAAGCTTTATGGGTATACCGTAGCACATGGAGAAACACTACAAGACATACTCCGTATGAGCTTGTCTATGGAAAACAAGTCATGTTTCCTATTGAGTTTCAAGTTAAAACTTTCAAGACAACATTCAAATTGGGCCTTGATCTCACAAAAACAAAGAATGGAGAAACTAAATGAACTTGATGAGATAAGACAAGATGAGATCCAAAGAACTAATATTGCTCAACAACAGAGATCCAGATGGCATGACAAATATATCAAAGAGAGAAAGTTCCAACTAGGAGATTGGGCATTACTGTTTGATTCAAAGTTCAAATATTTCCAAGGGAAATTTCAAACTCGTTGGCTTGGGCCTTATGAGACTGAAATAGTCTTTGACAATGGGGTAGTCAGGAGCATAACTATTGATGAAGAAAGGATCACTTTTCTTGTGAATGGTCATCAACTGAGAATCTATCATAAACCATTGACCAAGGAATAATTTATCAAATATTTGCAAGATAATATTGATTTAAAGTTGGCAAAGAAGGATTTTCCTTCTTCTCCAACTTGATCTTCAAAAAAAATTTCTTCTCTTTCTAATATATATATATATATATATATATATATATATATATATATATATAAATATATATAATAATAAAATGTATAAACTTGAAGACCAATAATGGATGCCATGTTTATACAGAAAATCTAAGGTGAAAATCAATTATTGACACCTTAAATTTTCTTCACATCTGCTCTAAACCCATTTTCTTTATGTCCCACTCTTTTCTTTTTCGAAATAAAATAGCTACAAAATTATTGAGTTTCTGTAGCTCTAACAGATTTTTGATGGAATAATTGAAAGAGTGATTGAATCCCTTCATTGCAAGGCACCTAAAGACAATACAAAGGACAACAACCAAAGGTTAGAAAGCAATAATTCAAAGGCATGGAATTATTTAATTTGATAATAGGGATCAAACATTAATTGTATGAATTATATAGACATCGTACTACCAAATACAAATTCATAATTACTAAACATTGATAGTATCGTGTCAAATCAAATCTAATCCACCATTCACTCCTCATAATTATACATATGCTCCAACCCACATCCTGATCTTTATTGATCCAATCACCCAAATCATGCTCATTCATTCTCTCAACAATTAGATTATATCGCACTTGTTCTTATCCTTACCACTCACACTCCCATCATTCATACTCTTGTCCTCATTAATCTGAAACTCTCATACCCTACCAAACAAACAGTCTTGAGACAAAGATTCTCAGTCATGGGAGTTATAGTCAGAATAGGACCAGCAGGAAGAAATTTTTTAGAAGGATATCCACAAACAAGGAAATTGTTGCAGAAAGTGCAGTGGCTGGAGTTTGTGGAGAAATTTGACAATTTCCTCAAGGAAGTAACCAAGTTCTTCATAGGATCCTTTGATGGGGTGGAAGTCGAGATAGGGGACATAAAATTTATAGTGAAAAAATCCTTTGTTGCTGAAGCTACTGGATTGCCTCGAATTGGAGAAAATGGTTTAAAAACAGGGGTATTAAGACCGAAGACTGGAAAGTTTTTCTAGAGAACCCTAGCATGGACACCACCATTTTCAAGAAGGGCATCCCAAGCACAACATTAAAAAGTAAGTAGAGAAATTTGCTTTTGATAATTCAAAAATTTGTTACTTGTGAAGGGAGGTTTGTATGCATGTTTTCCTATCATATCTGACTGCTAATGAATTTTATTGAGGATAATGAAATAAATATTCCATATTTCTTGCTTAATAGTCTAAGAAAGATGTTAGGGAATGTCCAAAGGAAAATTCAGTTTATAGAAAACACCATGTGTCATCATGGTCTCATTAAAATCCTTGTTGAATTTCATCTTAAAAATATGGGTGATAATTGGGAAAGCTTTTTAGTGAGGAACCATTTTAAGGAAGATAACCAAGAAAAACCAAGTAGCAGCAAAGCCAAAAGAGGGAGAAAAAGAAAAATTGAAGCACCAGTGGAATAAGAACAACCAAGCAGCAGCAAGGCTAAGCCAGGGAGAAAAAAAAAATTGAACGACTAGTAGAACAAGGAAAACAACAGTCATAGGAGCAGTCAGAGGATGACATTCCTCTTGCTGAAATTTTAGAGAATATGAACAAGAAGGATGTTAGAAGAAAGAAACCTAGCCAAAAGATAGAGAGCACACCCAAAATAGAGAAGCATAAGATAGAAAGAAAGGAAGAAAAAAAATCAAAAGCCTCCTGTGACAAGCTTAAGAAGAAGTACTAGACTCAATCCAACAACAAAAGAATGACCTACAAAAAGTATGGAGCATATCAACTTACAAGCAGAAGAAGATTCAAGGGTTTCTCTAGAAACTTTCATCACGCCTCCTCAGAATCCAGGCCAGAAAAACACCTGAAATTGATCCTGTACAACAAGAAATTTATGATTATATTGAGAGTTTGGAGAAAAGAGATGCGGCAAAAACAACAACTTCAAATCAAGAAGAAGTCAAGTTTAGTAAACCATAAGAACCTCTAGCAATAAAAGTTTTAAAACAAGAAATTTTCGAGTTGGATACACTAAACAAGTACATTCAAAAGGAGAATTAAACCCTAAAGGCGCAAAGTGAAATCCAAATGGCTAAGAGTGACAATCTGCTTTCACACCTAAGTCTATGGTATAAGAAAAACAAGAAGTTAGAGCAAAAGAACAAATATCTACAAAGGAAATTCATAAACCTAAAGTACAAGATTCTCATGAAAAAGCCAAGGATGGTTGTGGGTGGAAATATAGGGGAAAGATGAAATTGGATGTACTTGCAGAGGTTGTAGAGTCCGAAAATTGTCCTGCTATGAAATCCTTTTTGCCTAATGTTTATCTCTTTTCCTATATATTTATCACATAAATAAAGCCATATCCACCAGGTTTTGATGAAGGTATGCAATAATATGTCTTCTTGTTCATATTTAACTTTATACCCTATTTTTTTGTTAAAGTTTGCAATTGGCTACCGAATCACTCTGTTTCCGTAGCTATTCCATGTTTCTGTAGCTGTCTCCATTGTTTGCAAGGTTCCAGAGTTCCGGGTCAGCACCGAAGGTTGTGGATGGATAGGATGGCTCCCTCGTGGATCCCTTCCTATCCCCTAGAAACTATTTACTAAGATAAGCACAGGATATCATGGTCAAACTCCAAGTCAACCACTGGATTAATGCAGAACACAACCCGAGATCAATTGAAACCTTATCGTTTTTCTATCTGAATAGAAAAACGAAAGTTTAGTGATATAAGTTTAGATTGGATAGAGATATTAGGCTTGAATTATTCATGCATTTATGCCAAGAAACCTGCTATAAAACTTATGACCACACTGTGATTTGGGTGCACGCCGAATGATGTAATTTTGAACAATTTGTGAATTCCGTCTGAATAGAATTGGTTTTGTGTGCAATCGTTGTGTTGATTGGAAGCTATGAACTACTATGTGGAGGGCCCCTACAAACATTGACAGGTTTTAATCAATTGAAATACGATTTCCTTTCATTCTTCAAATGCTCTGTTTTGTGTGAAAATGCAACATAAAGATTTCGCCACCGAGTTGTTATTTGCATAAGTACTTTCATTTGCTTTATACCTAGTTTAGTCTGTTATTTAATTTTCTTTATACCTGGTACAACATGGTCATTTCATTTGCTTATTATCTAGCATAATTGAAGTGTATTTAATTCATAATATAGATGTTTCTTGGGTTATTTTGTTTGAGCTAAAATTGAATAAGTAAAAGAGTGAGAGTTCTCTCCTAAACAATTGAGTTCACGCAATATTTCTTCATAGCTGATAGAATAAGTTTCTTTTTGCATTTAGTGAATTAGAAGCTGCAACATAAAGATTCAGGATCAAAAATCCCAAAGCCATTTAATCCAACTAGGACCACTCTCATATCATCTGAAAACTAATTAGATAGATATTAACTCCTAGGATACTTTGTCAACATCTCTAAGAATTACGACACTAGTATAATTGACAAACACCACCTCCATATCCATCTTAAATTTAGATCCTAACAAATACATAATGACCTAATGAATAACTTCTAAGCACAGATTGTGCACCTGTACTTAATCAGTTTACGCACCGTGGTTGACAATTTATGATTGACAATTCAAACACATTGAATTGACCAAACATTTTGGCAGCGTTGCCAGGGAAGTATGAATAGAAGTTAAAAAAAACCATCATTAATTTAAAACATGACATGCGTAGGGATAGAGACTCTAGGGGTAGATTTGTAGCATGAGGAAGAAGTTTAATTCCCACAAATCCACTCACTTCACCATGATTTCGAGATTCACATCACCTACTCAAACCTGAATTCCATTTAGACGTCGACAAAGACTTCTTGAAGTCTCAAGATCAGAAATCCAACCCAGAAATTCACCTACTTCTTCTACTAAAGCTGTAATTGAAGAAAATCCTACATTCCCAACTGCAGGAGTAATCTTTCTATCCTCCATAGGTGAGCAAATCTTGGGAGAAGAATTAGAATTTCCTAGTGAAGAAGAGGAATTGGAAACTTATTCTGAGCCACCATTAATAGATGAACTAGAAAGATTAGAAGAACACTATATTAGCTTTGAAGAATCTATCATGGTTGAAGAAGGAGAAGGAGAAGTACACAATATCCATGGCGAAGAAGATATGATTGGAGGAAGAGGAAGAGGAAGAGGTAGAGGTAGAGGAGGGGGTAGAGGCAGATGAAATAAAGATCCTTCAGGATTTCCTATTCTTGATGAAGATAAAACCCTCACAAATATATCACCGTCAATTCTTCCTAACTTGCACAGGAAAAGAAACGAAGATCTGGAGACATTTCTCTTCAAATTTGAAGTATTATGCAGATCATATGATTATCTGCATGATGCTCAAAAGTTAAAAATTTTCCCTACTATATTGAAAAACTCAGCATTAAAATGGTTCATGAGTCTAGGAGTGCATTCGATAACAACATGGGGACAAATGAAAGAGGCTTTATTAGGAAAATATAGAGATTATTGTATGCCTAGTAACCTTAAGGATGAAGTCTTCAAAATGACACAAAAAGAAGATGAAAATCTTGAAGACTTGGTAGAAAGGTTTGTTTATAATGTTAAGAGAGAGAAAATGGATAATTTGGATGAAGAAATCGTAAAAGCTCTTTTACTCAATGTCATTAAGATGAATGGATCGATCTCCTTAACCTAACTAGTAAAGGAGATATTTCCCAACTACCATTTGTAGATATTTGTGATTTATGTGTACATATCTCAAGGGGTAAAGCACGAGTTGGAAGGAGTCCTAGAGACCCTCTCTTGTCAAGAATTAACAAATCTGCAGTTGGGACAGTCAGCAGGGCAGAAATAGGAAATTTGTTTGACACCTTCAAAATAGATATTTTAGGGAGCCTAAGTGAGCAGATAGACACTCTTAAAATACAAAACAAGAAAAATTCTGAAAATGTTGCATTATCTATCTTCTGTCCCAAAGGTTGGAAGAGATATGCTTTAAGAGAATGTCCCTTAGACTCAAAATCCATAGAAACCTATGTCATATGTGCAGATAATCATGATACAAAGGAATGTCCATCCTTACCAGGTCTTATGGCTGTATTCAATGATGAAGGAATATCAGAACCAGTAGACCCTCTCTACTTTATAGCTAAAAGACCATGGAAAAACCCCCAACCAAATCAATCATAAGGATTTAGACCACGACAATTTTCCCAATCTTCACAAAATAATTGGAATTTAGCCTGACAACTTTGGGCTTTGCCACAGTCACAACCTTGGAATCAAGGATGGAAAAATCCTTATGGAGCCTATGCTCAATATCAAAAGTACTCACCATATTACCTTCCACCACAATTCTTACCCCCATCTAATCAAATTCCTCAAGCTAATCAATTGCCACAAGTTCTAGTTCAGAATCAAAACCCACAACTTTCCCTACGATTTCCACAAGAATCAAATCAACTACCCACTCAACCACTTCTGAATCCTAATAATAAAATACCACAACAACCAGTGTACAACATGGAGGGTTAGAATCCTCAAACTTATGTAATAACTCCACTAGACCTAAACAATGTCCAATTAAGGTCTTGAAGAGTATTACTAAGAAAATCTCATGTTGTCATTCAAGAAACAAGATCCAATCCTAAAAAACACAAAAATCAATTAGTAGAAGGGGAGACTTTTCTCCCTCAAAAAGAAAATAAACAAACAGAAGAAATTCCAATAAACACTTCCACCATAGAACAACCCTCAATATCATTTAAACCACCTTTCCCAGAAAGGTTGAAAATTGATGAAGGAGTAGAGAAACAAATTTTCTTGCCTAATTATAATATGATGGATGAATTGAGAAATGTTTGTATTAAGATTCCCTTGTTACAAGCCATAAAAGAAATACCAATTTTTGCAAAAACAATTAAGGAATTAAGTACACAGAGATCAGGGAGAAGAAGAAAATATATAAAAATAATTCAGTTAGTCAGAAAAATTGCAGACATTATGATGGGGAAGTCGACAATTCAAAAATATTTAGATCCAGGAAGCCCCATTTTAAAAATTCACATCGATGGAACTGAAATACCAAACACGTTAATTGATCTAGGAATAGCCATAAACATAATGAATAAACAAGTTATGGACACACTTAGGCTTCCTAGCCTTCAGTACACACCAACCTTATTGCAATTAGTAAATAGGTATGTTATTAAACCAGATGATGTGTTGGAAGATGTTTGTGTCTCCTCAGATTCTTGGGAATATCCTGTTGATTTCATGGTCTTAACACCCAAGAATAATTTAGGAGAACATCCATTAATTCTAGGAAGGCCTTGATTGGCTACAGCTGATGCTTTAATAAGCTGTATATCAGGCGATATGTTTATCTCAAATGGAAATTCCACAAAGAATTTTACATTATATCCCCTTGCAAGAACAAAAATAGATACAGAAACTAAAGAATGGATAGAAGATGAAGAAGATATACAACCTATTTTCACTACTGAACAAGTAAAGGAGGAAGACCAGCTTTTAAATTTATTGGAAAATAATGAATCTTCCTCACATTATGGTCATAATCGAAATGATTATCTCTCATCCAAACAAGTATCATTGCTCTCCATGGAAAAATTTGGGAATTCCTCGATAGAAATCTTTCCAGGAAAAATCTTGAATGTCAATGAAAACCTGGAAAAAGTGCAAAAGAATCAATTGATAGAAATTTTACATAAAAATTCTTCTGCTTTTGCATGTGAATACACTGAAATGAGAGGGATTGATCCTAAAACTTGCATACATCATACATTGAACAAAATGCAAGACCAGTTAGACAACCTCAACAAAGAATGAACCCAAACCTAAAAGAAATTGTTAAGGAAGAATTTCAGAAACTATTAAATGTAAATTTCATCTATCCAATATCCGACAGTCAATGGGTTTCACCCCTAGTAATCATTCCTAAAAAGAATGGAAAATGGAGAGTATGCATCAATTACAGGGAATTAAACAAAGCAATGTTAAAAGACCACTTTCCATTACCTTTCATAGACTAGGTCTTAGACACTTTAGCAGGAATTTTTTTTTTTATCCTTCTTGGACAGGTTTAGTGGATATAACCAGATTCAAGTAGCCCTAAAGATCAAGATAAAACCACATTCACTTGTCCATGGGGAACTTATGCCTACCGAGTACTTCCCTTTGGGTTATGTAATGCTCCAGCAACATTCCAAAGAGTAGTCCTCGACATTTTCTCTGACCTTATCCATGATTGTGTGGAAGTGTACATGGATGATTTCACAGTCTATGGGGATTGTTTCAATGAAGCAATGGAAAATTTAGAAAAAGTCTTAATAAGATGTAAAGAAACAAATCTCTCACTAAGCCATGAAAAATGCTTCATGATGTTTAACGAAGGAATTATTTTAGGTCATCATATTTTAGGAGATGGAATCAAAGTAGAATCATCTAAAGTCATTTATAAATTATCAGTGCCAAGTTGTCAAAAGATTTATAGAAAACTTCACAAAAATTGCATCCCCACTCTTTAAGCTACTCACCAAAGACTGTGCATTCAGTTGGGATTCTGAATGTCAAGCTGCCTTTGAAACTTTGAAAAAGAGAATTTCTGAAGCACCCATCTTAAAAGGACCTAACTAGAAATTGCCTTTCCATATCTCAACAGATGCTTTAGATTCAGCCTTAGGAGTTGTGTTAGGAAAAACTCATGCAATCTATTATACCAATAAAAATTTAACTCCTACAGAGTTAAATTATACTGTAACCGAAAAGGAGTTTTTAGTTGTAGTTCATGCCATTAACAAATTCAGAGATTATATAACTGGCTATGAAACCTTTGTTCACATAAACCATTCTACCATTAGATACTTAATGAATAAACCAGTCACCAATGGAAGAATAACTAGATGGCTCCTACTTGTACAAGAATTCAACATAACCATTCTAGATAGACCAAGAAAACATAACACAATCATCGATTTTCTATCTAGAATACAAAATGAAAATAATGATCAACCAGTAGAAGACAAATTTCTTAATGAATATCTTTTTGCTGTATCTACTAAATCACCTTGGTATGCAAATATTACCAACTATTTGGAAAACAAGAAAAATGCCATTTCATTTGTCTCCTAGAGAGAAGAGAAGAATAGTCCATAACAACACATCTTATTCATGGATAAATGAAGAATTATATAAGACAGGACCAGATCTCATCATCAGAAGATGTGTTCGAGAGGAAGAAATACCAAAGATACTAAAATCTTGTCACGATGAGCCACATGGAGGACATTTTTCTAACAGGAGAACTGCTTACAAAATCTTTCTTTTAGCATATTATTGGCCTTCCATTTTTAGGGACACCAAGGAATATGTTAAAAGATGTGATAGTTGTCAGAGAATAGGAAAACCTACTCTTTCAAATGAAATGCCACTACAACCATAGGTACTTATCGAACCATTTGAAAATGGGCACTGGATTTTGTTGGACCAATCAACCCACCTTCAAAGCAAAAGAAGTATATTCTGGTATGTAATGATTATGTCACTAAATGGGTAGAGGCTAAAGCACTTCCTTTTGCTACTGAAAATACTATAGTTTCATTTCTTTTTTAGGATATTTTTACTTGTTTTGGTGTCCCAAGAGAAATTGTAACAAATCAAGGGACACAGTTCACCTCCAGACTAGTGCAGAAGCTTGTGGACCGATATAGAGAAAACATCGGAAGTCAACCCCATACCAACCACAAGCCAATGGACAAGTTGAGTCCACATATAAGGTGGTTGAGGCTATCCTTACAAAGACTGTACATCTACATAGGAAAGACTGGGTGGAAAAGCTTCCAGAAACCTTATGGGCCTATAGAACTACATGGAGGAATACGGGCATACTCCCTATGAACTTCTTTATGGGAAACAAGTCTTACTTCCAATAGAGTTCCAGATCCAGACCTATAAGACAACAGTCTAGTTAGATCTTGAGTTTTCAGAAGCCCAGAAGCAAAGGATGACACAATTAAATGAGCACGATGAAATCAGACAAGAGGCCTTCCAGAGAACCAACTTAGTGCAACAATAGAGGTCAATATGGCATGATAAATACATTAAAGAAAGGAACTTTCATTCGGGAGATTAGGCATTTCTCTTTGATTCAAAATTCAAAAATTTTCAAGGGAAATCCAAACCCATTGGCTTGGACCTTATGAAATTGAGAATGTCTTTGATAATGGTGCAGTTAGAATCAGGACTATTGACAAAGAGAAAAATCCTCTATTAATAAATGGACATCGACTCAAGCTTTATCAGAAACCATTAACGAAAGAGGAATTTGTTAAAATGTTTCAAGATAATTCATAACTAAAGATGGTCAAGAAGAATTCTTCTTCTTTTCCACCTTAGAAATTTTTTACTAGTTTTCTCTTCTATATATTATTATATATATCTATATATAGATTTATATTTTATTTTTGAAGAAAAAAAAATTGTATAAACATGAAAAACAACATGTTGTTGGCATGTTTATACAGAAAAATTAAAGTGAAAACCAATTTGTTGGCACTTCAAATTTTCTTTTCAAAAAAAAAAATTAAGTTCATCTACTAAAGCCTTCTTTCTCTTAGCTGCAGAATCAACAACTTTCTACAGCTAAAACAAGTTTCTGCAGCCTAATAATTTTTTAAGTCTACAAAGATGCTTGTTGATTTGGATTAAAGGACAATTGACAACAAGGTACATGCATGATATCAAAGGACAACAAATGAGGTTAGCAAAAGAAGATCAAAGGTACGTGTTGCTTTAATTTAACAATAGGGAAGGTTATATAGCATATATGACTAAGAAGATGTAGTACTAAAATACAATCATTATAACCTAAGGGCAATGGCCACCTAACAAGATATCATATGCCACCACTTAAAAAGTCATGTCACGACCTTATTCCAAATCTATCGAAGTAATTACTAAATCATATGTTTAAATGTGCCTAACGGTCGAATTCATCCCTATAATCCTTATGATAATCCGTTCGTTCTTCCCTATTCTTATACTCCTCTGAACTTTCATAGCCACTCCATCTTTTTGCCATCCAGCAAACCCTACCAGCTCCATTTTCTTGTCAAGGTAGCCAATCTTCAAGGCAAAGCATCCTTTGGAATGGGGATAGTTGTTTGAACTGAGCCCGTAGGGAAGCAATTCTTGGAGAGGTACCCACAAACTAGGGAGTTGTTGCAAAGGAGACAATGGTTGCAGTTCATTGAAGAAAGAATTGCTGCAAAGGAGACAATGGTTGCAGTTCATTAAAAAATTTAACAGCTTCCACAAGGAAATAACCAAGACATTTGCGCAATCATTTGATGGAATTGAAGCTAAAATTGGGGAAATTAAACTCACTATAATAGAGTCTATGATCATTGAGGCTATTGAGCTGCCAAGGAATGGAGAAAAATGGTTTAAAAACAGGGGATTTATAGCGAGGACTGGAAGGTCTTCCTCAAGAATCCAAACATGGACACTATGGTCTACAAGAAAGGTATTCTCAGCACTGCTCTTAAAAAAAATGGAGAAACTTATTACATGTGCTTCAGAAGTTTGTCACTTGTGAGGGTAGGCTTGGGCAAATGTATTTTTATCATGTTAGGATGATGATTCACTTGAGGACCATCAAATGAAACTCCCTTATTTCCTCTTAAATAGCCTCAAGAAAATGTCTACAAATGGTCAGAAGAAAATTCAGTATATAGAAAATACCATGTATCATCATGGCCTGATAAAAATATTGGTCGAATTTCATCTCCAAAGTATAAGGGATAACTGGGAAAGTTTCCTAGTGAGGAACCACTTTGAAGAAAAATCCCCAGAAAAAGAAAGTAGCAGCAGGGCCCTCAAAGGGAGGAAGAGAACCATAGAAGTGATAAAGCAATATAAACCTCAAACTCAAACAGAAGTATCAAAAGAAGAGTTGCCTATAGTAAAGATTTTGCAGAGAATGAAGAGGGGAAACCCTAGAAGAAAGAAATCCAACCCAAGTAAAGAAGAATTATCACAAACTAAGACCCCTCCTCTAGAAGAAAAATCAGAGAATAAAAGGAAGAAAGTGTAGAAAATACAAACCCCAGGATTGAGGAGGAGCACAAGGTTGAGCACGATCCCACAAACAACCTCAAAAACTATAGAATACATTAATATTGAGGAAAATAAGCCAAATGAAAAGGAGCCAACTGAAAATGAGACAACAGAGAATACTCCAACAGAGAATACTCTAACAGAGAATGAGCTAACAAAGAACGAGCCAATAGGGGATGAGCCAATTGAAATCCCTAGAAATTCTCCAATAGGGTCACCAAGATCATCACCACAACCATATAGCTCACCTTTAAGAAGCCTAGTGCATAGTTCGGGTATTGACCCTGCCCGACAGGAAATATATGACTATATAGAGTTACTGGAGAGGAAAGAGACAACAAAAAAGGGAGCAATTCAGAGCCATGGAGAAGGTAACAATAAGGTAAATGAACAATCAGCCTCAAACATCTTAAAGTAGGAGATCTTTGAACTAGAAACATTGAACTGGTATCTCAAAAATCAGAATCAAGCATTAAAGACACAAAGTGAGATCCAGATTGCAAAGAGTGACAATTTTATGCTTCATCTAAGCTTGTGATATAAGAAAAAAAAAAATTTGAAGAAAGAAAACAGAATTATGTAGAGAGAGATTATCAGTTTAAAGTACAAAATTCTCATGAGGAAGCCTAGAATGTTGATCACTGCCAAAAAGAAGAAAAGAATGAACCATGGAGGTGATAAGCAAGATGCACAAGTGAACGACAAGGAAGAAGTGTATGAGGACATATAACATCTCCAGTTGTAGAGTCCGAAGATTGTCCTACCATGACATCCTTTTTGCCTAATGATCCTCTCTTTTCCTATATATTCATCACCTAAATAAAGCCATATCCACCATGTTTTGATGAAGGTATGCAATAATATGTCTTCTTGTTCATATTTAACTTTATACCTTATTGTTTTGTTAAAGTTTGCAATTGGCTATCAAATCAGTCTATTTCCATAGTTAATCCAGGTTTCTGTAGTTGTCTCCATTGTTTGCAAGGTTCCAGAGTTCCAGGTCAGCAGTGAAGGGTGCAGATGGATAGAGGATGGCTCCCTCGTGGATCCCTTCTTATCCCCTCGAAACTGTTTACTGAGATAAGCATAGGAGATCACGGTCAAATTCCAAGTCAACCGCCGGATTAATACAGAACAGAACCCAACATCAATTTAAACCTTATCATTTTGCTTTCCGAATAGAAAAATGAAGGTTTAGCGATATAAGTTTAGATAGGATAGAGATATTAGGCTTGAATTATTCATGCAGTTATGCCAAGAAACTTGCTATAAACTTATGGCCGCACTGTGATTTGGGTGCACGCTGAATGATGTAATTTTGAACAGTTTGTGAATTCTGTTCGAATAGAATTGGTTTTGTGTGCAAGCATTGTTTTGATTGGAAGCTATGAACTGTTATGTGGAGGGCCCCTACAGACAATGATAGGTTTTAATCAATTGCAATACGATTTCCTTTCATTCATTAAATGCTCTGTTTTGTGTGAAAATGCAACATAATGATTTTGCCACTGAGTTGTTATTTGCATAAGTACTTTCATTTGCTTTATACCTAGTTTAGTCTGTTATTTAATTTTTGTTATACCTAGTACAACATGATCATTTCATTTTCTTATTATCTAGCATAATTGAAGTGTGTTTAATTCATAATATACATGTTGCTTGGGTTATTTCTTTTGAGCGAAAATTGAATAAGTAAAAGAGTGAGAGTTCTCTCCTAAACAATTGAGTTCAAACAATATTTCTTCATCGTTGATAGAATAAGTTTCTTTTTTGCATTTAGTGAATTAGAAGTTGTAGCATAAAGATTCGGGATCAAAAATCCCAAAACCATTTAATCCAAGTAGGACCACTCTCATATCATTTGCAAACTAATTAGATAGAGATTAACTCCTAGGAGACTTTGTCAACATCTCTAAGAATTACAACACTAATATAATTGACAAACACCACCTCCATATCCATCTTAATCTTAGATCCTAACAAATACATAACGACCTAATGAATAACTTCTAAGCACAGATTGTGCACCTGTATATAATCAGTCTATCCACCATGGTTGACAATTTATGATCGATAATTCAAAGACATTGAATTGACCAAACAGAGGTTTCAAAAGAAATACAGTAATTAAACATGAGACATCAGTTTTGTGTTTTGCATGAGGACATGCAAAGACCTCAGCATGCGGGAATGTAGAGTCACATTATTGTTTATTTTTGACACCATTTCCATCCATTTTTCCTCTTTTCATCATTGCTATCAATTCAAATAAATAGCAAAACTATAGATTTTGACATGGTAAGGTACTCAGATGTCTTATTTTTCATATTTATTAATGTGCCTTATTATTAAGTTAAAGATCATAATAGCTACAGAATTAACATGAATCTGCAATTGTTTCATGATTCCGCAACTATCTCCATGTTTTGTCGGATTCCAGTACGCCAGCCAAGCAAAGAAACACATGGGGATATAGGGATTGATCTCCTCATATTCGCCCAAGCCAAATCATAAAGGAACTCGCCAAGTGACACAATCAAGGAAGCAGGTCAACGCGTGGATGAATATAGTAGCGAGAATTCAAATCAATCATGACTTTCGGATTTGCTTTCTAAATAGAAAATCGTCGAGAAACATTAAATTCTCTGTTAGCATATTAACATTTAGATTAGGATTTTTTTAAGTTTTTAAGGCATGAAAGTCTCAATCTGTTGAGCGTGAATACTATATCTATATATATATAACTCTGTAAACAGAAAACAACATGCAAACATATATGTAATTTTTAATTGATAGTTTGAAGTTCCATAACTCTGTTCCTTTTTAATTGAAGAAGCATTCTCATCAATATCATGTGCAGATAGTTGTTGAGATAAATTATCAAAACCTGTTGTTTTATGGAGGGCCCCTGCAGACAGTCAAGGTTCATTTTCTTATTATTCAGTTCAGTTCATTTCATTTTTTCTAGAATTGCATTATCATAGTTTCATTTATTTTTAATTACTTGTTTATAGTTTTTCATTTGTTGCCTGTCGATTTCAAATCATTTGTATGCTTTCTAACATAGGACTATGTATATAATCTCCTTCTTTTCATAAGTAAATATGTTTGTTTAGATCACATTCTTTCGGCTTTTATTTTTATTATTTCAAGTAATATTGTTAATTGCAGCACTTAGATCTTAACAAAGATTACTTTATAAATTTTATCCTTGAATATAAGTAAATCTTTTTAGAGTAGAAGTAATTGTCTTTCTAGAACATTAGTTTAGGTAGCTCTATTTTTATCGATTTACATAGTAACTAACAATAGTCAGTTAAAGAGGATCATGATAGCTTGTCTTAATTTCCTTTTCAAGAGTTGATTGTATAAATTTAATTATAAATCTTCAGTTTCATTAGGAACATAGGAACAAAGAAAATCCTTAAACCATCCACAATCATTATCTTAATAAACTCAAAAAGGCTTCTAGCATATATAGTGCACTTGCACTTCTCAAGTTTACCAACTCCTCACGATAATTTATGTAAGCAATTTAAGAACATTGAATTAACTAAACACTAAGCATCATCACTTAACCATTAGAAGCGCTTGAGCTAGATAGTTCTTGGTTAGGTGAACTCATGATCTTTCTTGACTTAGAAACTTGCCTTATCGTAATTCACACACTCGAAAAACACTCAAAAGTACAAAAAAGAAAACAAAAGCAAGAAAAACACTCAGAAAAGAAAAAAGTGCACTCCAAGTTGGTGAAGACATGTGCTCAATTTGAGCACAATCCTTTGTGATGAAGATATGTGCTCTTTCTGGATGCATGCATGTGCCATTTTATTGCATGTGGGCACACTCCTAGAAAATAGGAGCCCACTTAACTTCCCTTAACTAATCCTTTCATGTGATGACAAGTGGAACTCATGCATGAATTAGTTTTGCATGTTAACTTCTTTAAATAAACTCAGTTAATCATTCTTCTTACATAATCATTTGATCTAAGTTGGGCGCATAACTGGGAATCAAGAATCTCTTCATCAAGTAATGAAGCAAGTAAGTTTTTCATGTCAAATCTCTTCATATTTTTCATGATTTCACTGCCAAATATTGCTTTTCTTGTTGTCATTCCTTTTATTTCTTTCCAGTTTGTTTGTTTGCATTTATGATGAATCTTCAGTTTGTAAGTGTTAATCTATTGTCACATGCAAAAACTTTTCACACTCTTCAAATATTTCATATTCCACCTTGAATGCGACATCATCTATAAAACCTTGTAAATATTTCTTCTTCTCATCCTAGCATCAAATTTTGTTGTTCAAACTTGTTTCTAAGCTTCCAATAGGTAGAGCACATGTTTTTAGCTTGAAGCTTGAACAACCTCAAAAATTGTGCCATGTTTGATCAAGTTTTCCTCTAGAGTGCACTTATTCACCATGAAGAATTGTGCCCTCTCTTGAGCACATGAACACATCATGAAGGCACGAAGCATCTTCACTCAGACCTTCAACATGTGATAGTGCACCCTCCTTTGCCTTGAGCACATGGGAACATTGCGAAAGATAGAAGACTTGTCAAACCATTCCTTCATCCCTTTGGAGTGCGACAGTTCGCCCTCCTTGTCTCCTTGAGTGAATAAGCACATAGGGAAGACCGGAAGGCCCATCATTCCATCCCTTCGACCCTTTAGGGTGCACTAATGCGCCCTAAATGATTTTTTTTTCTTCCTTGAGCACATGGGCACACTACAAAGCTATAAATGGCCCTGAATGTCCCTTCGTGCTTTGAAAGTGCACCCTCCTAGTTTGTGTTGTCGTTCATAAATTTTAATGTGTTATCATTTGTGATGGCTCCTTGTACGTGATTTACAAGTATTGTTGCATAAGTAGATTGTTTTAAGCTGATATTTTCATTATGAGTGTGTTTCCCCAAAGAAGTGTTTGTGCTACGGGTATTACCACTATGTTGTCATCTATTGGAGCCATGGTACCTTGCAAAGAGACCTCCAAAGAGCCTTCAAAAGCAAGCGTTAATGAACCTGTAGAAGTTACAAAGCCAAATATGCAGATACACAATGCTTTATTGATAAGGATACATAGGTCACATGGAGCAAGATCTACAACACATTCATGCAGGAAATATTTTCCGAGATCTTAGAATATTTTGATGCATATGTCAACATCAAGGAGTCTAGGTTGCACATGATCGCATGCAGATTCCCGGTCATGCCATGTGGAGAGGTGATTGAATGGATCATTACACATATGGATTAATGTTGGCTTGAGGGGGCCTGACCGAGGTTCGAAGTTAATTAGCCAAACAAATCCCTATACTACTGGCCCTTTCGGCAATAGCCCATGGAGCATGGACTGAGGTCTCACCCGAAGCAGTATGGGGGGATGCTGGAACCAAGTTTCCACACCCTTGAGACGTCTCACGGGGTCAGTTTAGTCCAACTATAAATACCTTCACGTAGGTCACTTTACGCACTATCCTGACCTACAAGGCCTTTGTAATCTATTATAATCGCCTTCGCACAACCCTCACCAGGGGCTGAGGTGATTTCGCATTGCCTTAGCAGTGATCTGCACTACTTCCCTAAGTTATACCGCGAATCTTACTTATCTCCTTATAACTATAGGAATTTACAGGGTAAGTTCCTCAGACAGAAAACCAAAAGGACACCGCTTACAAACAGATCACAGATCAATACACCAGTATTTTGACGTGGTTAAAACCCTCAGAGAGGG
>APFE031447333.1:41998-91040 GCA_000404065.3 Pinus taeda | reverse complement strand
AGTTCCTACGGCCTGCGCCGACGTGGCTACTACAGGCAATTATATTAATAAAAGAATGGAAATTTACATAAGCTTCTCTCATGCACGGTTAACCTACAAATGACCCTCCATGCGCTTTAAATAGAATTCATGGACCAATCGGGTGTCAAGCCACGGATCAAGTGTCGGTAATACCGAGGAGAGAATGAACCGTCGGATCACTACATATCGTGACGTCGGATTGTAAGTTACAAAATGTACAACGGTAAAGAAACACACTTTACCTAACTCTATACCTAACTCTATACTAGACCAAGTTGAACTTAACTATTTCCTATGTGTCGGAATATCCTAATAGTAACAGTTAGTTATCTTCACGAAAACAGATACTTAATCTTATATTCACTTTATCAACACATTCATATAAGTTCATGCATCATATAAACAATAGAAATGCAATTTATATATGATACATTTAATTCACAAAACAAGAAAAAGATACACAGAATGATGTAAAACTTCTCTTTATTACTTCTCCAAAGGTTACAGACTTGACTCACCCTATGCACTCAACTGCAGACTACTAAGCCTCTGCGCACTCAGTTGCAGAGACTTCTCCTACTCTACATCCCAAACACTCGACTCTACACTTAGATAAGACTCAATTCTCCTATTTTCTCCATTGATTCTCTTACTTCTTTACAACTTAGAGCCCCGCTCTATTTATACAATCCTATGGTCCGCAGACCATGGGTAGATTTCTAAAGCCGACATTACATTACAAAAATGAGGGTGGACAACCCTATGACTTATTTATAATCTTCGCACTCTGCGCCCACAAAATGCAGAGTCTTTACATCGAATTTGGTCAAAATCTGGTCTTTAAACCCCAAAACTTGCCTTGGGGGATCCCGCGCCCAACAAGCCCCCAACATAAACATCATGACTTGCCCTTGAGTCACTCAGTTGGTGCAGAGATCTTCACACGGAGACCTTCGAACTCCATCTGAACTACGGCAAGATCAGCAACACACTGAGCAACAACCTGTTGTATCTCCTGCACACGTTGTGCAGAGATTGTTGTATCTTAACTACTTCCTTGTATCTGCTCTTGCATTCCTTGCATTTGTTTATAGTCCTGTGCCTCCTTTCAGCTACCTGGAGTGCTAAGACTGTGCTATAGTGCCCTAGTCAGATAGCGGGCCACCAATGTATGGCTTCAACCAACTACCATTCACTTTTCCTGGGAAAGGTTCTCCATTTAACTTTACCAACTACACCATGCCTCCATCGGTGACTTCCTTAATAACATACGATCCCAACCAATGCATTCTGAATTTTCTTGGGAATTTATCAAACTTACTATCATACAATAACACCAAATCATTCACCTTGAAGGTCTGCAACTTAATATGTCGATCGTGCCATGCCTTTTCGCACTGCTTTTGTACCTATTGGTGAAAGCCAACTAAAAATCATTCTTCTTCAAGTTCCTCCAACTGCGCAAGTCTTTCCTCCAAGGCTCTGCAGTCCGTCATATCTGTGGGCGCTACTATGCGTGAACTAGGAATGATGTATTCCATTGACATTACAACTTATACTCCATAGACTAGTCGGAAAGGTGTCTGCCCCATTAGTTTCTTGCATGTCATTCTATAAGCCCATAATACTGCTGGAATACGCAAGTCCCAATCACTTCATTGTGCATTGCATACCTTGTTTAGCACTCTGCACACCTTGTTAAATGCTTCCGCGTGGATAACCTTCTGCGTGCTCGGTCTTTCCACACCCTGTTGTTCCAACTTGAGGAGCCCTTCACGTATTTTCTCCCCAACACAGGCTTATTGACTGTATTTCCCAACGTGAAGCTCGTGTGCATCTGCATAAGTTGTTTACCACATGCCTATACCCACTTAGACAGTTGTGTGCACGGATCATCTCGTCCACTGTATTTATCTGCCAATTGCACTATAGGTTTCCCAAACCATGTGTGCAACGTTTTCCTACATGCGCACTAGTCTTCAAAGCTTCCTCTGTGCATACCCCACCACCTTGTGGGCATAGCACACAATACCCAATTCAAGGTTTGGAAACATTTCTTTTCTGGCACCTCCCTTTCGAATCTATCCAAGAAAGCATCTATCTCACCTAAACCATCATGTGTAGGTAGATCCCTCTCTTATGTCAATACGCAGCGCAAAATTCTAGTCATCATATCATAGTTCAGCATGGTTACCCCATGTAACCAATTCTACCATCACTCTATCTCCTCATCAGAATCCGATGTGTAGGAGCTTTCACACTCCAATGAGATCTATCTGTGCATGGTGGGATATACCCAATCTTTCCCTTACGCAGTTATTTTGTAGATGCAGTCCAAATAATTGTCATTTTCATAGTCGCGCACCGGCTCTGTGTAGCAGGATCCTTCCGCAGGGTCCAAGGGTATAACTATGCGCAAAGACTTCCTCTCAAGAATCATTTTGCGCTTCTTCAGATTAATCACCCCATTCATTTCAATGGCTTAATCAATTCCTAAGAGTGCGGGGTAAGGATTGTTGTCATCAATAATCTTTATCACTTCAAAGTTTGCTAGTGCGCTTGCTCCCTTAATATCCACAGTGATTCCCTGGAATCTCCCCATAGGTACTATCTTCTGTTGTTTTGCCATTTGTAGCTGAATAGGATACCATTACAGCATAGGCCTCCCCATGCATTCCCATGTCTACTTCGGCAGAACGTTCGCATCTGATCCTAAGTCTAGAATTACTTGGTCCATCTCATATTCTCCATTCTGTGTGGTTAGCCTCATTTCTCTTCCTGTCCTCATCGCATGCTTTCCAATCTTCCTGACTACATGTGGTTCTCCTAGCACGGTCTTTGTGCATCTGTTAATGAGTTCCTGCAATCCTTTTACAACCTTATTGTCACACAGTAGCTTCATGCATGTTTCCAGGAACGTCGTAAGCATAGATGGGTCCATTTTCGGCTCCGATCTATCTTTGCTTCCTGAAATGGAGGCATCAACGAAGCTCTTCTTAGCTTCCATGAAGGTTTCCTTAGCATACTCCAAATCAAACTCTACTTCTTTCGTCGGAGCCTTACGAACCCAAGTACTATCTTCGGGTTGCTTTCCTTTATCATCTCCTATCGCGATTCCACTTCGGAGCACAATGTTCACTCTTGGATCTTCCTCACACAGCTTAGACCTCATCATCTGCAGGTTTTGAGTTGAGGGAGGTGGTAGTGCTCCCTTGTCATGTATCATAGCTATTAGCGTACGACAATCTTCCATCTCATGATCAAACAAGGTACAATACAAACATGATGGGCTCATTGGATTTGTACAATCATGGGCATAATGTCCTGGCCCTCTGCAATTGTAGCATATCAGATGTCCATGACCTCTTCTAGGTCCTCCTCCACCTCGGCCTCGTCCGCGCACTTGAAATCTGGTTCGCGCCACTCTTGCATTCCGGTCTAAGGGACGCGTTTCAGCCTGAACCCTATAGGTGGGAGTTTTATCCATCAACAACTCATATCTTCTACAAGTGCGCTCATCGTGTCCAATCGATCTACAAAAATTACAGAAAGACTATTGTAAATTCTGTGTGTACTTTTGTAACAAATGACAGCTGTTCGTAGCATGCTTTCCTTCTATTTGAAAAATCGCACACCACAAAGCAGGTGCCGCGCTAGGTCCTGTTTGCGCTTTCGGCCTTAATAGAATCGTTCCTCCTCCCATGAGGTAATTTGCAAACACAAGACAGTGGTCCTTATCATGACCCTGACCCTTGCATTTTACGCACCATACCTCTTTGCGCACTTCTGGTTGGGTTGTCCAATCCTATTTCAGACTCTGCATCTCAAGGCATAAGTTTTTCAACTGCGTGTGGATCTGCTGAACTCCCAAGTTATGATCCTACATCGGGGTTTCATGTAGCCTCATCATGATTTTCCAAGGCCTCTGCCTGAGTTGTTAACCTCTATTGCGACAACACGTTCCTCAAGTGTGGTGTTAGCGATGCTACAAACCATTCGTGGTGTTGTCCATCCCTCAAATTCATATTAGCTTCACAAATCATACACTTTAGTCTCTGATCCAACTCCCAAGGAGTTTCGCTTGGTAGAATTGTGATCTTTTTGAATCTAATGATCGATTGTACTTCTGACTTTGGCTTTCTAAATTCTCGGTTTAGCGCAATCTGGATATCCATGATTCTCGCATTTGGATTGTCATTAGAATGCTTAATATACTAGGTTAGCGCGTAATCCTACAGAGAGTTGACCATCGTTGATTTCTTTATATTATCATCTTAACTCCTTGCTCTTCCCATACGGCTCTTATCACGAACCAAAAATGGTCCAGATCTTCATTTCCTACTCCCTTAAACACAGGCAACTTTATCGCGCTTTCCATATTGACTCGCGGTGGTAGTGGAGGTGGTACGGCTGAAGATGGAGGTGAAGGGGGTGAAATTGGTGGTGGTGTGGGTGGGGGTGGTATGCACAGAATCCTCTTCCTTATCAAATTGATTGCACTTTGTGGCGAGACCTTCATGATCTCTTCCTTGTCCCCTCACAGAGGTGAAATCAAAGGGCTATTATCTGGTCCCTTAATTCCTTCGTTTCAGTAGGTTTTTCCACTTCGTGTAGCTCCAGACATCAAGGTAATTACATAACCCTCTTTTCACTTAATAACATTTTAATCCAAGTATTCAGAGACTTTATGTACTTACCTTACAGTCCTTTGAGAAACCGTCGCTTTGCCTCACTATAACTGGCTGAAGTATCTACCGCGAACTTAGTAATGAATCCTCCTATAATTCGATCGAGTCAGTGATCAACATTGTGTGTGCACGATCTTATCCTCTGATGATTTCAATCTGTGCACCAACTCTGGGGTCCACACAATAGGATTGTCGAGTTTCCACCTTCCTTAGCTATCCGCTAGCTTCACAATCCACTCGTATAACTCAGTAGGGAAAGATGCGAAGAAAATTTTGTGGATCTCTGTGTACAAGTAGCAGTCTAGTCACTCTTCTTTTTTCATTCACAGATTATTGTTTTCCTGCACTGTGAACTCGTGAATTCTCCTATCCAGCCACCCTTCAATTTCTTTCTTAGTTGCATTCCAATGATATGACATTAGACATCTCTATGTAGATTCTGGTCCCAGCAACGGAACCATTTGTTGGCTCGAGGGGGCCTAACCTAGGTTCAGAGTTAATTAGCCAAACAAATCTCTGTACTACTGGCCCTTTCAACAACATCCTGTGGAGCGCGGACTAAGGTCTCACTCGAAGTAGTATGGGGGGGATGTTATAAGCAAGTTTCTGCACCATTGAGATGTCTGATGGGGTCGTTTTAGTCCAACTATAAATACCTTCGCACAGGTCACTTCGCACACTATCCTGATTTGCAAGGCCTTTGCGATCTGTTATAATCGCCTTTATGCAACCCTCACTAGGGGCTGATTTGATTGCACACTACCCTAGTAGTGATCTGCACTACTTCCCGAAGTTATATTGTGGATCTTACTTATCTCCTTATAACAATTAGTTATCTTCACGAAAATAGATACTTAATATTATATTCACTTTATCAACACATTCATATAAGTTTGTGCATTATATAAACAATAGAAATGCAATTTATATCTGATAAATTCAATGCACAAAACAAGAAAAAGATATACATAAATGATGTAAAACTTCTCTTTATTACTTCTCCAAAGGTTATAAACTCGACTCGCCCAGCGCACTCAGCTGTAGGGGTCCGTGCACTCAGTTGCGGACTACTAGGCCTCTGTGCACTCAGCTATAGAGCCTTCTCCTACTCTACGATCCAAAGGCTCGACTCTACACTTAGATAAGACTCAATTCTCCTATTTTCTGCATTTATTCTCTTACTTCTTTACAACATAGAGCCTCGCTCTAGTTATACAATCCTATGGTTTGTAGACCATGCGTAGATTTCTAGAGCCCACATTACATTACAAAAATGAGGGCGGACAACCCTATGACTTATTTACAATATTCAAGCTCTGCGTCCACAAAATGCAGAGTCTTTACATCAGATTTGGTCAAAATCTGGGCTTTAAGCCCCGAAACTTGTCTTGGGGGATCCTGCGCTCAACAATTACTCTCACCTTGTGCTATGTAGTGAGAGTGGTGGTCAACTCGCCACTATTTTGGTGAAGATATGCAACCATATTATAAGATGTTAAAGCCCAATGTATATGCAAATGACAACTTCTACACAAAATGGGAAACCCTCGACACTAGTGACGTTATCAAATCATGGTGTCGAGAGCCTGCCAAGTTTCACCATTGCCCATCTGCAGTGTATCCAACAAATATTCGTAGAGATGTATATCAATACACCCATGTATTGTCGGTTGTATGGGATTAAGAACGTTGAGGTGTTCTAAGAGAATTGGATATACACGCTCAATATTGTAGTGACCTGTGGTATAAATTTCAATTGGGTGAATATCCTGTGATTTGAGTTGCAACGTAAGGTGGGGCAGGAAAAAGCATATTTACGAGTGAACTAGGCACCATAATTTTACATGTATGCATTTCTCTTAGATGGAATTTGTGCACAATATACGTTCTTAGGAATGAACTGGAATTGGACCCCTAAGGAGAAGTTCTTAGTTTACTTCCACTACAAAATATTATCAAAAGCAAGCTTCAGAGTCGTATACGACAAATTGGTTGAACACTTATTTGCAATCATCTTTCACATGATATTTGAGATCTATCCACCTTAAATGATCAGCCAAGTAAAGGAGTCACTTCGAGATATTGTGGACTGGTTTTTAACTCCCGAGGGTACATACATTAGGTTCTTTGGTTGTGAGATATCCCCTCATCTTATGTCGTGATATGTGACCAACAAGGTGGTCATGCAAGAAGTTGCAAATCAGCTGAACAAGGGATTGTCAAGAATTCTTCATAGGAGGAAGAAAGCCCCTTGGCCTATATTTACATTGAGGAGAGGATTTAATGAGTTAAAGAGTCACAAGGAGAAAACAACAAAGATACAGGATTTGGACCGCCTACATTTCGCTAATAAAGACTTTCATGGATATGATCCCAGACAAATTGTCAGGAAACATTATCAAAGGACCAGTCATAATACGAGGTACTCATCAATTTCCACTGCAGAAGATGAGAAGGTAAAGAACTGGTACAATGCCAACATGAAGGCACATCCAGTAATGGAGATCTATTCACCTCACGATCCACCGACTCAAGACTTGCAAGTGCAGGAGGAGGAGCAGATAGCATCTCAAGCAAAGAAAGCAGCTCCCAAGAAAAGGATTAGTGATCCACACTTAAACAAGAACACAAAAAATTACAGATATAACCATAAATACATAGGTGTACAAAATAATATTTCATTTCATTAATATCAAATACTAAAATATGCTTACAAGCATAATGGAGATAAGACTAGCTCGAGCGATGGTAGCTTATCTCTAAGAAGAAATGTAGCGACTACATGCCTATGAACTATGTTACAATGAGGTTCAGAGGCCTATTTATTATTGAGAAACAATGAAAAACACTAAACATCCAAAAACCTAACCCTAGGAGATGAAGCACCAAAACTATGGGCCCCGTTTGGGTAAATTGGTACATCAAATTATCGGGGTCGTAACTTTGGCATACGATCTTTGTTTGATGTGCACAATACCTCATTATAAATATCTATCCAAGGACTACAACTTCTGACCAACCAACATAAGCATATAACCCTTGTTGGCCCTGGTTTTCCCAAAAAACGTTGTTTAGGGCCTTAAAACAACTCCTGAAGTTCAGGATCCAAAAATTTGCCAAAAATAGTAAATTGTGCTACAATTAAGGAAACTGAATGGAAATCAACCATGCAAAAAGAGTTGGGGATAATGGAGAACATCATGGCACGACTATATGATGATGATAATTATACAACAGGTAATGACTCCTCTCATTGGCATTTAGAAGAATGCAAGGGAAGTGGTGAAACTCTTGCAGATATCAAAGAGAGCAGTTGACTAGATGCAAGAGTGGATTTCCAAATATCCAAATGCTACACAACATTTGGAAAACAAGGACATGATTTCCGTGGAAATAGACAAACTTCAATTGAGACGCCACCTACAGAACTATTCACATCTTTGAGCATAGTCGGTTAGTACTATGGCTATGTATAATCAACTACATAATGGGTTTGAGTCTCTAACTCAGAACAATGGGATACTTGCCATCGGATCTCTTGAAGTAGTTAGAGGCAGAGAAGTCATCTTCCAGGAGATCAAGGAATATATTGAACAAATTAAGCAGGAAACAAAACATGAAGCCTTGGAAGTAACCAAAGATATTATTTAGCAGTACATCTTTGCACTAGTTAGAACACACATGAAGCTCTCATGTATGTGGAATAATATACAATCAAGATCCAAGAACATACTAACAAAGGCATTGGATGTGAATATGCACTACAAATGGGACTTGTCAATTCAGGTTGAAGCCATCTCATTGGAGTTCAGAACATGACACACTTACATTACAAGTGAACTCCATGAGGAAGCAAATGATTTATACAATTGAAGAGTTTTTGTCCCCTCGCCAGTTTTGTATTATTAGGTCACCATCTCATTTGTAAATTGTCTTATGTAATAAATGATATGTAATGAAGTCCAAGGGACACATGTGGAATGTGAAAATCCACACATTGAAATGTAACGGCTCGTGTATATAATAAAAATAGTCATAGAAGTCAAAGATTAATGGGGCAGCTAAAAGGTCATTGTGAATTGTTATAAATATCTCCTCATAACTCAAGCAAAGGTCTTTTAGAAGGCTTGAGATTCTAGAGGTCTTGCCTTTATTTCTCTTGTAATACATAGGAGATAGATCATTCTTTGGAGAGGCAAGTTGTGGCTTCGTGTTCCACTATTGGATACAATGTTTCATTCTTCTAATAGTGTACTTGGGATCTTACTCTTTTAATCAGAAGCTCAATGAGCCGACATTCCTTCATACATGTATCATAGATGTAGTTGGACTACTCTAGTTTTGTTTATGGTATATGTTGCTTTATTTACATACTAAGTTAATGAACTAATTTGTTGCTTAATTATGACTATTATTGAAACAATGTTGTTATGCTTTAACAATTGTTGTTTATTATGTGGACTAATATGCAAGTATTCAACAAGTCTTTCTCTTTATCCCCCACCCCCCTTTAAGATAGTACTATTACTTTTCTAATCGATGGCTCATTTCCCTCACCAGCCGTGGAAGTCTCCCTCGTATACCTTACATTGGATGTCTCACAAGTCTCACGTCATTGCTACCCCAAATTGGTGTGTAGTATCTTGTGTTGGTTGGTAACCAAGTCATATCTTTAAATCATTCCAATGGCAGCTGGACTGTATGACTAGATGGGACTCCTACACCAAATGGTGTGAGGTATAATTGGAATTTTACATCGGGGAGATCCCCTTACAATGTTGGCGGTATCCAGCACTGCCAACAAGTTATTTCATATTATGATATTGTCATATTTTTTGGAAAACATATGATTTTTCACCATAGCTCATGTTTTAACGATATAATGGTTCATGGGAGACACAATGACTATTTTCTTGCTTGATTATATATGTTTGTGGGTATGGGCATGCTTTAAACGTATGATTTTTATGACGGTGGTATTCCCAATGATATCATATTTTTACATGTTTATTATTGGAGTTACAAGGTTCATGGAAATATTTTATGGACATATTCTCGGACCCCACCTACTAATTTAAAAATTAATTAATTCAAAAACCCATTCTTATTGCCTTCTCCCAAATTAAAATAAAAAATAAAATTAAACATAACATAAACATTAGTTATGGGACATTTTTTCCCTCTAACTACCTAAGGGGAGTATAAAACTAAGTAGAAGGCACAAAAGGGTTGATGGAAAATATTAGTGAGGAGAGGTATAAGTTTTGAAAGTTGTCATTATTCCTCTAATTCATTTATTTTAGAGTACTAGAGCTTACTTGTTTTCGTAACAACATAACTATTTTCAAGAGTGATAAGGAGAAAGTGAACTCATAAAATTTTAGGTTCTATCAAGGTTGATATTTATTTCTTGCATCAATCAATGTTTTTAGAAGGTTTGATATTTTGTTATATTAGTGCTTACTGGTGCACTTTTTGCAGAAAACATTGTTGATCCAATATTATTCAAAGAGTCCAAGTTGCCCAAAAAATTTATCTTGCTTGATATTTGGCATTCTGAGGGCCTATGTATGAGTTTTGTTACATCTTAGACATTTGAAGTTGATTTATGGTCTATTCTTGCAAGATCAACTAAAACTGTATGTTGTACACACATTTTTATCAATAAAATTAGCATTTGATAGATGATATTTTATGACCATATTTACCCAATAGTTTTACCTTATATTCTTAATGTTTTAGGAGAAAATTTCTCTAATATTAGTGGTTGAAATTATCAGTTGATTTATATCATATTTCATAACATACATATATAGTCTTGTGGTTGGCAGAGTATGATCAAAAAAATATACCTGTAATTTTATTTATCAATTTGTCATTAGTTTATTTTAATTTCAGTTTATTTACTTTTAACAATGTATATGGTTGTATATATGGTTGATTTTATTTTTATTTTGTTACTGTAAATAGTTTTTCTCTATTTTATTCTACAAGTCTATTGTAAATAAGTGTAAGGAACATACTATAAATAAATAGTGCAAGGGCATTAAACCCTGGGCTTATTTCTATTATCTCACTAACTCAGTGAGTTTCGAGGGTGTCGACCACAATTCATAGGAAAATTCTCTCGTCAACTCACCATTGCAATGAGATTCAAGGGTGCCAATAATGAAGCATAAGAAACTATGCTCATCAACATATTATTCCTTCCAAATTTAAGGAGAAATTGTTGGTCAATAAAGAATTAAAGGTAAAAGAGAAACTAAGATATTATAAGGAGGTGATCAACCCCAATCTCGAAAACCAGAAATATATTTCATTCTTGACTAGTGTTAAGAAGAAAATGAACATTGTTAATATAAGGATTATTTCTAATGAGTTTTATAGTGAAACTAGGAATTGGTCAGCCCCAAAATGTCATTAGAATAAAGAATGTCACCTATGTGATCCCAAGACAACTGAAGTTGAAAAGGATTTTTTTTATTATATTATTCATCTTATACTCACATTTGATCAAATTTTCAAAATATTTATCACACTACCAACCTTCTTAGCCTTTTAAGTTGGAAAAACTATAGTGATATGGGAACACATCTATCACTTCTTTCAAGCATCAAAATAAAATGTTAAAGAATTCCAAATAATCTCTTACCTTCTTAAGGTCCATTAGACCATATAGGTCTTAGTGAACGTTAAGATCATCATCATCATCAATAAGAGATATTACTTCTTTATCATTATGTTGTTTGTTTTTTTAAGGTGGTTCACAGACACTGAGTGGCTGCTACATCCATGGGATCCAGGTAGATCAACCCCGAAGGGATCTACCCGCCATTCAAACTAGCAAGGCCTAACCCTAAGGACATCAAGGGAATTGAGCTAGTGACATCCCAATAGGCGAGGCACTTAGCAACATGAACTCGACCATCTGAACTATCCTTTGGGGCTTCTTTATCATTATGTTTATCAATATAAAAATCACAATATAATTGAAAATTTATATACAAATAAATTAAAACATAAAATTTACATTTTATTTTAGTTATATCTATCTATCTCTCTCTCTCTCTCTCTCTCTCTCTCTCTCTTCTCTCTTCTCTCTATATATATAATATAATATATAATTATATATATAATTTCACAATAGCAAATTATATTTGTAAAGGTTATCAAGCATTCCATATGACTAAACCTAAGACTAGTTGTCCATCCAAAAAAAAAATGTCCTAGCCAAAACCAAGAGTCCTTGTTCACAAAATATAGTAATTTTGTATCATAGTAACAAAAATACGTTTGTAAATGTTATTAGGCATTCCATTTGACTAGGTCCAATAATAGTTTTCCACAAAAATAACCAGATGATATTTTGTCCCAACCAAAACCAAGAATGTTTGTCCATGAGGTAGTCAAAAAATTGTTTATCCTAACCAAGTCAAATTCAAAGAGATATCATCAGAGGGTCTTATAAATACATCTACAACATATTTTCAAACATCTCGAAGAGGCAAAAAAAAGGTAGCTCAAACTCCATGTCTACAACTAATATGTGAGTCATGAGACAATATTCCTAAGAGTGATCAATAATAATAATGATAAAACTTTTTAGAAGTTATGCTAGTTGTAGTCAAAATTCATGAAAATATTCTAATTGGTCATTTTGAGATTTTCCCTGGATCTTTTAGATGTGACATTCCAACTCCAATCTAGCTTTGGAGAGGGAGTCAACTTCCCATTTCCTCTCTCTATAAACATGATCAAAATAATGTGAGTGAAATATGTACGACTGAGTTTTACATTTTGAAAGAGAGGTTGAAGAGCATAGTTTTATAGAGTGTAAATACCATTCATCCATTTAATAACTAGTTGTGAATCTCCATAAACATGTATATGAGGAATTTCCCTTCCCTCGAAAGTTGAAAGTAGAAGCATAAGTGCCATAAGTTCAACAAAATTGTTTGTGGCCAATCCCATTCCTACTTAGAATGAAATAATGTGAGATTTTGAGAGGAATAAGATTCCATCCACCCCTCTTAAGATGGGTTTCCATGAGTGGCCTCATAGGAAAAAGCCCAAGGGAGATGCTTTTTTATTAGAATGTAAGATTGGGTGTTGGAGGAATGTTTATGTGCCAAATGTGGATTCGCTTCCAAGACAACTAGGATTTGTATAACTATGAGTAGGGGGTGGCAGGGTCTTGTATAGCTCGAGAGGAAACTTGGATCAATGACAAACAAACAAGTACAGTTGCATGGTTTACTCCAATGTCTAATCTTGGCTAGACCCCTTCAAGTATCTAACCTCAAAATTTTGGGCGACTCCCTAATCATCATACAACATATATCCAAATACACTTTGTCGAGAGATAAACACTTGGGGAATTTACTGAATAGGATCATAAGGCTCTTCTTGGGGAATTCACTGAATATGATCATAAGACTCTTAGAAGATATTTCAAAAAAAGAATGTGTCCACGTTCTCCAAGCTTAGAATGTAAAAGAAGATAAATTTTCCAATCAGGCCTGTCATCCTTAGGGAGGGAAAATAAGAATTAATGGTGTAGTAGGCCATGGCCTCTACCATAGGAAAGCAGGTCCAATTCAACCCCTCAAATAATTTTATGTTTATGATTATAATAAGGGGAATCATTTAATTAAAAAATTAATCATGAGCTTCCATCATGGCACCCCACATGAATCAATACATTCCACATCGTAGATGAGGTAGCTCACAACATGTGACTTACCTCTACAAAGGCACTCCCAACTTCACCGATGATTAACCATTCCAATTTTTCCATTATGAACAAACATATTTCTAATTCTATTTGCGCATGTGGGAATCCTTGAAGGCACATTATAATCCAAGGAACATTGAGCATCTATAGGTCATTAGACGAGGATCCTTTTGCATCAACAAACTCAAGGGAAAGCTTCATAATTTGGCTAGATTCCTGGTGGCATGGCCAATTTAGTAAGTCTCTTTTCTTGGTTTTTAATTTCTACTCCCTTGGTTCGAATGGTTGTGGGGAAATTCTACTCTTAGACACCTTCTCCAAAGGTTGGTCGATTTTGAGCTTATCTTTTTAGTTTCTATTGTGAGGAATTGTTGGGAAGTGGGAAACCCTGGGATGAACTACAAAGTTTCAACAAACATATGCCCTCATAGTCTAGTGGCCTAGGGATTTATCGAGATCTGGCTAGGTTGGACCTCTCAACCTCTTCTCTCTGTGTCATGTGAATATAACTCATCTAATTTTGCATCAAACACCCCCTTTGCACAATGAATCGAGCTTGTGACGAATCATTAGTTCACTTGGAGACTTGTTGAAATTGCTAAAGACATATGGCATCTCGTAAAAAACTAGAATATTGGCAATTTAGACAAGATTACCAAAGGATTTTTTTGCTTATATTGGCTAGACAACCTCTGTGGAGAGGGTGTGCTATAGGAATTTGGGATAAAGGATGAGAAAAATGGAATGTTGGGAATGGTTTGGTCTTGGGAAATAGGTGGTGGAAATGACTGAAAGGATTAGGGGAAAATGAAGAGTGGTGAAGGAATAGGTGGGAGTGTCAGCAACAAAGAAAGGACTCATAGGTGCATCTACATGGAACAAATCAATCATCTGACGGAACAAATTGGTGCTCTTCAATTTGATATGATGGCCATGACAATGAGGTAGCAAAAACAGCTGAAGATCATGTTAGAGTAACTCCTAAGGTTTTGAGGCATGGCAGCAAGACAAATGGATGAGGTGGAAGTGCTTCATAAACAAATTGTGACCTTGCAGGAGCAACTTCAAATTTTGCAAACCAATGCAAATGAACCTAGCTCAGGGAGAGGGCAAGAGGTAAACCAATGCTTAAATCTTAATCAAATTTTGGAGAAGGATGAGACAAAAAAATGACCAATGTATTTTTGTAAAATTTTCTTTATATTAGTAACTTTTTATTAGTCGTATATATCCAAATATGTAGTCAATTTTGTTAAATTTTGTAATCCATCAGAAGATTTTGAACTCAATAGCTTTCATAAGAGGACACAATCTCATGACAAAATATGTAACATTTGAGTACCTACTGTGACCAATCACATATTTTATCTAATATAAATACTCATTATTATTTATTAAAAATAAAATAAAAAACAAAAACAAATAGTCTTTATATACTCGTGCATTGAAGACAAGTAGATGAATTTTCGAATATAGCATGGTTTTGACTAATCCAAATTCCCCATACAACATGGAATGGAAGAGCCTTATATTTTTTAGGTCTCTAAGTGTTCAATTAATATTTTAGAGCTCCTAAATTGTGTCACCTTCCCAAATGAAAGATTCACGTAGCAATTTTTAGGTTCCCTTTCAAACTTCTTTTGAAAAGGTGCAATGTAGGAAAGGTGGGGGTTGGTCTCTTCTTTTATGGAGCAAATGCAACATCGCCTTAGTCCATGGAAGGCTTTCTTTTGTAGAATGTTCCACATTGGGGCTTTGTTGTCTAGTAGAAGCCACATGAATAATTTAGATTTTGGTGGACATTTTAGCTTCCAAAACTTATTTTCTCAGCAGGGATCAAGGTTTGACCAATTTTCCTTGACAAGAGTAGTGTAATAAAACTTTAGGACATATCCCCTAAAGGGACTTAGGGACCAAATCAATTGATATACTTATTCTAAGGGGGTTACAAATGAGTTTTTTAGTGCTCTGATGTATGAGTCCCACATAAGAACAAACTATCCTTTAAGATCAAGGTATTTGCTAGATAACTAGTGACTTGTAACAATGTATTTCTTCAAGATATGATTTAAGAAAAAAAACCTTCTTTGTTGATCTTTTGAATAACTTGTATTGGAAGAAAATGATTGTTTTGACATCCTAACCACGAGTCTTTGCTAATTAAAAACCACTAACTTGCCACATAAACCATTGACCAATGAGAGGGAAAACATGCAAGATGACTTTCAAAACAATGGAACCATTTTTTTTGTTTTTTGTTTGGGCTCTATGATCTTGTATTGGAAGAAAATGATTGTTTTGACATCCTAACTAGGAGTCTTTACTAATTAAAAACCACTAACTTGCCACATAAAACATTAACCAATGAGAGGGAAAACATGTAAGATGGATTTCCAAACAATGGAACCATTTTTGTGTTTTTTGTTTAGGCTCTATGATCCATTCCACTGTTAAAACATGGAGGATCTACTTGGCCATTGTAACTTGGGCCCACACCCTCATCTCTAGTATATATGTCCACCAACATTTGGTAGCAAGGGATTTTGAGAACCATAAAATAATTTTCAAGCTCCAATCCCTTTGGGCTTCTCGGGTGCCCAACTTCCTCCAAGAGGCTAACACTAGTGGTTTCTTGTCTTTGTGGTTGGCCTAGAGGAAGAAAAAAGATAGTTGTTGAAGTTATCCCAAGATTTCTTTGGGTATTCAAGTAAGAGAATACCAACAGACTAGAATTGCCTAAAAAACTTTTACTAGTATGAGCTATCTCACACAAAAGAGTTGTCTATTGCACCAAAGTGTATCTTTGTTTCAATTTTTGCCACAAACAAAAGTCAATCAATTTTAATATAATAATTTTGCTATAGAATAAGTCCCAATTATATCGACACCTATACTAGAGAAACCATATAAAATAAATAACCAAGAAACATAGATAGGCATTAATCCATCATAAACATCAAAACACTTACTTCATGATACATCTCAAGTTGTTAAAATTAAAAAAATTATAAAAACTAAATAAACTATAACCTTCTTTTAAATTATTATTATTACTAGCACAACCATATATAGTAAATGACTAGCAAATGCCAATAAGCATCAATTCCTATTAATCATCAAAACACTTATTTCATTATACATCATGGCATTGCTAACATTAAAAAAATTCATAAAACTAATCAAAATATAACTAGTTTGAATTATTATTATTATTTAGTAGTTATAAAAAGAATTAATATAAAAGCTAAACATATATCAAAAAAACATGGAACAAGATTCTTAACTTTTAAGATTTACCTTAGTTTAGTATGGAGATTCTTAATATGTAAATAGGCTTTGTTGCAATACCATGACTTATTAATACTAAATGCCCAAAAAATCGCAACTCACTTGATATGACAATTATCCATCTAACATTTTTTTAATTAATCAATTTAATTAAAAAGACAAAATGACATAACCACTTTGGAGATAAATCTCAATCATTGATTTGTGTATGTACTACTATGAAAATAAATCTCTAACATCCACTTTATTGATAATTAAATTAAAATTTTAGAAGTCCTATTTCAAAATAGACACGTCTATCAACATAATTAATTATAAAAAAAATTAGCATATAAGTTAAACATATATGCATTTAAAAAAAAAGACATGGAACAAGCTTATTAACTATGGAAATTTGCCTCGACTTTACCATGCAGGTTTTTAATGTGTAAATAAGTTTTTTTTTTTTTTTAATATGTCTACTTCTATATTGATACAAAATAGTTTTACACTGAGGCCATGGCCTCATAAAAGCTAGCCCAAAGATGCGGCATGATTACAAGCATAGCAGATCAGTTCGCAAAAAAACCCAGCTGAATATTGCCTTGAAGAACAACAAAGAACCTGACCATGACTAGAGAAAAAAAAAAAGAACCCCCATTGTTGAACAAAGAACTGAGATTTAGGCTAGGGGTATACATCAACCAAAACAGGAAAATTAGACCAAATAGATGGAACCAAGAGACACTGACTGAAGCCCAAAGCTGTATACTGGCATTAGAAGTAGCTGTGACTGCATTCGAGACTGGAAACCAAAGGCTAGCAGAGTATCCTTTTCGCCGGAGAAACTGGCGATTTGAGCAAAAGAAAGTGAACATTCTCAAGCTTGCTGAATTCCCAAAAAACCAAAAACCACCAATTTGGTCAGACTTCATGAGATGGATCGGGTGGCCCTTCGATGATGCGGCATCCATACTTGTAATCATCGTCATCCTCAGAGGAGCTCGCCTATTCCTCCATGGTTGGGGAGGCCTTGCTTTTGCCTGAGCCTGAAGCTTTGCTCGGTTCGAAGTTCAGCTGGATGGAACCATGTCTGTCTTCCGCCAATCTTTCCGTGATCGCTCCAAGGGAACCTGCTTCCTGACCTGGATTGAGCTCGCTGAGTTCAATGGTAACTGTGGCCATAAAGGAGATAATGCCATGACTGCAGGGGAATTGAAGCCGAGTGGTGTTAGTCGAAGAGTTGAGGGAGCTCGTTGCCATAGTGTGCAGGCCTCTACCCCTAGCCCGTCCACTCCGAGTAGCCGGGTATCGATCCATGCAGAAATCCGAGCAAAAAGTCAAGGAGTTCGTCGTAGAAGAGGAGACCTAGTGGCCCGCTTGCCCTCTAGAGTTACCTCTTCTGCAGCTCATCCTCTGGTGAAGTTTCGGCATGGCTGGAGGAATAGAGTGATCCGGGTGGATAAACAAACAGTGGAGGTGGAGAGGGATGAGGACAAGCTTGTCTTCAACACTTAGAGAGACGAAAGGGAGAGCAACAAACGGTTGTCTAGCGAATTTGCCGGAGAGACAATGAGAAGCTTGCACGCATAGCCAGAAAGTCGCCCAACGAACTAGAGCCCAGTGTAATCCTGGGAAAGTTCGAGAACAAATTGCTACCACTACAGAGGAGGCTCTGAAACATAGAGAAGAAACACGAATGTGGCAAGTTGAAAGCGCCATGAGCTGAAAACAAACCGGTGGCAGAGGAGTTACAGGTTGCATTAAGGCAACAATAAAATTGAGTGAATGGGAAATTATGAGCGGTGCCATGAGAGGCCGAGTGGCGGTGGAGAGCAGCCACGGGCCCACCCAAACAGCTGCCCACGTACCTGTACCATATTCAGACACCCGCATTCAGGAGGGAGAGATCTTGTTGCACTAGGAGAGTGTAGTCACTTTTGAGTTGTGGATCATTGGAACTGTTCAATGGACCAGAGAAGAAGGGGAACTATTGATTGGCCCCTTGATTAGCCAGTTTGTCTGCTACCTTATTAGTAGTTTGCCGAATGTGCTTGAAGGAAATGCTGCATGGTGTTTTGAGCCATTCTTCAATTTGTTCTAGTCTACTGAGAATCCTCCAACTCAAAGCAATCTTTGCAGTTGAGGATCCTGATTGAATCCGAATAGTTGCCTCTATTAGAATTTGTGAATCCCCTTCAACCTCTAAAGGGAGCAAGTTTCATGTTTTTGATATGCATAGACCTTGCCATAAGCTTTCAAGCTCGGCAGCATTGTTGATATCTCTACCCATTGAACCGTGATAAATATGCAGAAAATTACCTTCCGCATTCCTGAAGATGCCATTGTATCCAATCGGCCCAGGATTTCCCTTAGCCACTCCGTCAAAGTTCAGCTTGTAAGGGTGGATGGCAGGAGGAGACCAAGAATGCGCTGACTCAGAATGAATTGAAGTACTGGGCTTGATGGGGACTGCAGAGGTGAGGTCTAAGTTCCAGTTGGCAAGAATGTGGCATTCCTGAGGTAAGACTGGCATATCTGAGTCTTGCCATTGTCTGAGAGCTAGAGTTTCTTGAAGATTCTGCTTGAGAAGAAGCCAAAGAGTGTTAAGAGGTGAACTGTGATTTTTGAAGATCCTGTTGTTTCTTTCCTTCCATATTATCCAGTAGACGAAGCCTGGAAGGAGGTTCTAGAGGGCATTGAGAAGAGGGCTTTGGAAAGGATCCGAGGCCAGTTCCTGATGGTGTTTACGATTTCTCCCTCTCTTCTTCCTGTTCTTCTGTTACACTGTGTTGTTCTCTCCCAAAGTTGAGTTGCTAAAGGGCAAGTATCGAAGAGATGATTAATGTTCTCTGAGTGAATATTGTAGTTGCAGCATCTGGAAGGCCCAATAAATCCATGCTTTTGTAGGTTATCCCATGTGAGGATCCTTTGTTTGCTGAGAAGCCAAAGGAAAGTGGAGACCTTAGGCCATAAGTTTGGTTGCTAGACTTGGTCCCATAGTTGATCTTTTATTATCTGAATGAGGTGGTAAAGAATTTGATATGCCTCCTTGGTAGTGAACATGCCCTTGGTAGTATATCCCCATCTCAATTGGTCCTTCTGATCTGAAAATTTGATTTTCCTGAGTTTAAGCTCTTGATCAATCTCATCATAGGTTTCCTCCTGCCAGTTTGCCTGCCATGTGTTTGCCAGTTTCCAAAGTTGAAATCCTTGGGGAGAGTATTGCTGCCAGAATTGATGGACGTGGATTTGTGCCTTTTGCTGCATGGTTTCTTGCCACTTGGGTTTGTTAAAGAGAGAGGCAAGTTTGGGAAGTTGTTTCCAGGAATCTTCCCGAAATCTTACAGTAGTGCCTGAGTGGATTTCCCAGAAGCTGTGCGCTTGAACAAAGGCACTATGTTGCTTGGCAGCATTCCAAATCAACGAGCCAAGGGTGTTTGAACTGAATCGAATTAGCTCCTCCTTTGGGCTTCCTATGCGCGCACCCATGATGTTGTTGCTGTGGAGGGGGTCCCTCAGACCTAGTTCCCCAACTGATTTCGGAAGACATACTTCCGTCCATTTGACCAGAGCCCACTTTTTGTTATGACCTAAGGAGCCCCAAAGAAAATTTCTTTGAATATTGTGAATGTTCTTGAGAACCCATTTCGGAGCAACCAAAATTGAGAACAAATACAAAGGCATGGCTTGGAGAACCGACTTGATGAGGATAATCCTGCTAGCAATGTTGAGAGAGCGGTATGTCCAGGAGGAGAGCCTGGTTTCTAAGTTGTCAAGGAGAGTCCCCAAGAAGCATGTTTGATAACAGAATCAAATAGGGGAGCTCCCAAATATTTCGAACGAAGCTTGGCTATTGAGAAACCCAAAATCCTGGCTATATTCCTTTGAGTGAGAATGGGAGTATGGAAGAAAAAAAGTTGGGATTTGGAGGTATTGATGGTGGTGCCAGAGGCTTCTGGAAAAAAGTTGAGTAGAAGTTTGAAGGTAGAGGCTTCTTGCACTGACGGATGACCAAAGAGCATATTATCATCGACAAATTGCTAGTGGGTGATGGGGGAATGACCGTGTAACGAGATGCCCTTTAAGGAGTGAGAATTAGAAGCAGAATGAAGAAGGCAGCTTAATCCTTCGGCCATGAGAACAAAAAGGAACGGGGAAAGAGGATCACCTTGACGGATGCCCCGAGTAGGGTGAAATGGAGGGGAGGGGGAACCATTTAGAAGGATGGAAAAGCTGGGAGAGGAAATGAGATTCATAATCCATTGCGTCCATGTAGCATTGAAGCTGAAAACAAGTAAGGTGTGTTTAATATAGGACCAACTGAGCTTATCGAATGCTTTGGAGAGATCTAGTTTAAGAATCATACCTGGTGTTTTCAGAATCTTGAGGGAGTGGATCACTTCGTGGGAGAGAATAACACCATCCAGAATCTGACGCCCTTCTACATAGCATGTCTGCTCTGGTGAAATGAGGAGAGGCAAAAGAGGTTTGAGCTTGTTCGCCATGACTTTAGATATTAGCTTGTAGATTACATTACATAGTGCAATCAGCCTATATTTGTCGGGTGTATTGGAATCTTCCACTTTAGGAACGAGCGCTATAAAGATCGTGTTTAGGGAAGGAAGGACCTAGTGCATCGATCTTGATTCATCCACCAGCTCCCAGAGCTATTGTTTGATTTGCTCCTAGAAAGCATGAAATAAATTGGCTGTGAATCCGTCAGGGCCTGGCGCTTTACCATCTTTGAGCTGGGCCATTGCTTCCTCCACTTCCTACAATGAAATAGGCTAGAGAAGCCTGTTGTTCTGATCCTCATTTATGATTTTAGGAACATGCTGCATGATAGTTTGTATAGCTTGATTTCTGCAACCCGGGGGTTCCTTAAGAATATTCTGAAAGTAATCTTGGAATTCCTGTACCACATCTTCATGAACCTCCAGGCGCTCCCCTTGCTGGTTGTTGATGAAAGCAATGTTGTTATGCATTCTCCTTTGAATGGCTGACCTGTGAAAGAATTTAGTATTTTTCTCCCCATCCTTAAGCCATCTGATCCTGGATTTTTGTCGCCAGAGAGTCTCTTCTTGTTGCCATCGTGTTTCAATCTGAGTAAGGAGGGCCTGCTCCTGTAGTGCATAATCCTCCGTTCTTCCCTCAGAGATGATACATTGTTGCAGAGTGTTCATTTGCTGCTCCAGCGCTTTCCGTTGATCAAATATGTTACCAAAATGAGTACGATTCCAAGATTTCAGCACTTGCCTTAGGTACTTTAGCTTTTGTTGAAATTGAAACGTTTTGGCTCCTGCAGGGGGGATAAAGGATTTCCAGGTGGCGATGACCATTTCTTTGAAGTTAAGATGAGAGAACCAGAAGGATTCGAAGTGGAAAGGTCCGTTGCTCTTTGACTCTGGACACGACCACTGTAGCATAATGGGCCAGTGATCTGAGCCCACATGAGGCATGATGGATGCATGGAAGTCTCCGCCCAGGTGAATGGCGTTATCCGACAAAAGGAATCGGTCCAATCTGGAAGCTATATGTTGTGGTCCCCTTTGTTTATTGGTCCATGTATACATACCATTTGATGTCTGAAGGTCCATTAGCTGATTTTCGTGAATAAAGTCTTTAAAGCCAATGCTATCCCCTTCCAGTTTTGCTCGTCCTCCTGATTTTTCCTCTAGCACTGTGATGATATTGAAGTCACCACCACTTACCCAAAGGGGATGGCTTCTGCTAGAGTTAAGAGCTGTAAGAGTATGCAACAAATCCAACTTTTTTGCAAATCTTGAGGAAAATACACATTAGTGAGAAGACCATGGATATTGGTCCCAATTAGATGGAAAGTAGTTTGAATGAAAAAGTGAGAGGCATGAAAATCTTGCAGGGAGAGGATTTGAGGATTCCACAAGATTGCTAGCCCTCCAGAAGCTCCGAAGGCATCCACAGAGGCTGAGCGACATCCTGTCCATGTTTTATTCAGAACTTTCTCCAATACAACGTTGTTGCCTTTGGTTTCCTGTAGAAAGACTATATAAGGCTTTTCTTGCTGGATCATATTTTTTAACATTCGGTGTTTTGCAGGGCTATTAAGCCCTCGCACATTCCATGAGATTAACTTCATGAGGAACCATGGGAAAGAAATTTGTAATACTTGGTCATCTTGGGGAACCTCCCAGAGTCCACCAGCATTTCACCTATAATAATAGTCCTTTGCAGGTCCGTTTTGCGCCCTTATTTTTTTTAGTCTTTCAATATTTTTTTACCATCCCAAGGACTGCCTGCCTGAATGCCAAGATATCTGTTTTTCTTTGCTCTGGCTAAAACTACCTCAAGTTTTTCGATCTCCTGAGAGCGTATTTCACTGAAGTCTTTCTGCCGACATGCTGATTCAAGTTTGAGAATGTTCAAACCTCCCAGATCTACACTTTCTGGTTCCTCCTCCACGTGTGTTGGATTGTGTTGTTCCTCCTCATCTGACCTTTGATGATTACTGATGGCTAAAGATGCGTCTATCTCCATGGTGGTCATTTGTAGGGATGTATCGAAAGCTTGATTTTTATCCATGGAGTTGGAGACAAGGGAGCTGACTAGATCGGATTTTGAGGGTGAAGCTAAAGGATTTGGGGGAGGGGGAAGAGTAGAAGGGGAAGGATCTGAAGGTGGGATGAATGAGTGATCCTCCAAGATGGGATTTGAGGAAAGGGTTTCAAAGCTGTTTCGAGTTTCAGGTTTCTTACGATCAATAGGAGCAACTAGAGGTTTCTTGGCATGCTTTCTGCGACTAGAGACCCTTGTAAATCCCTCAACATCTTTGTTTTCCTCAGTTGCAAGAGCTTTAGGCTTAAGATTCAGAGGGAAATCTCTGAAGAGATGACCATGTTCATGGCACTTTCTGCAACGAAAGGGAATATGCTCGTAGTCTATTGGTTGGATCCATTCATAATCATCATGAAATAGACTTACCGAATCCGTGAGTTCTTTTGCCAGATGCATGTGTACACAGATCCTGGCATAGGATGTGTATCTTCGTTTTTGGTCTCCACAACAACTTTGATGAAGACTCCCAGGTGGTTGCCAATGTCCTTTAAGGTCTCCTCATTCCAGTATTCCAAGGGAAGCGAATACATGCGTATCCATACTGGAGCCCAGTTGAAGTCTTCTTTGTCTAGATTGAACCTCGCTTTCCAATTACGAAGATATAGGCCTACAGAGTTGAAGAAGTACAAACCTCCTTCGAAAATGCGAGTTTTGTCTTCCAGACAATTGAAGATAGCAGTGAAGAAACCTTTGGGTCCAAGCTGCAAGGTGACTTGTCCTTTAGGCTTCCATTTGGAGGCTATCCATCCATGCAAGGCCTTTTCAGTTGGCCAGAAGCCAAGGAACTTGCCTATGAGTGCATGATCACTCATGTATTGGATTTCTTTGTTATCCATTGACTGGGTAGATCGATTTTGATTCTCTCTGCAAATATCGGAATGCATGTTGTAGAGGACGCTTTTGGCCTTGACGAAGAGGCGCTTGGATCTGTACTTTTGTCTTTTTCTGCTGCATGGCCTGCAGCAGCATTTTCTTCGCTGTCAGTGACGGGATCGGTGTGGAGGGCATCATTAGGGATAGAGCCAGAACTGGTTGCAACACCTACGGTTGCAGGCATATCAGCGTAAGGACCTGATGCAGGAGGGGGGGCAGAGCCCACCCCTTCGAAAGGCGGGGCCATGTGAAGAAGATCAGCGACAAGTGTGTACTAAAGAGCTGAGGGCGCAGAGGAGATAGGCTGCTTGTATGTTCATGAACCCTAGCCAGGGCTGCATCCCACCTCTAAAGCGCGTGATCGGCAGAGCTCTCAAAATCTCTCTTGATGAATCAATGTATAAATAAGCTTTGGTATAATAGAGTGAGTAAATATCATGGCTTATCAATACCACAAGCCCAAAAAACCATAACTCACTTCCTATAACACTATTCATATAACATTTTTTTGATTAATTAATTTAAATAAAGGGAAAAAACATAACTACTTTGAAAAAAATTCAATAATTGATTTGTATATACAATTAAGAATATTCTAAAATATTCCATAGAAGTTAAATCTCTACCATCTCACTAATAATTATTGATAATTAAATTAAAATTTTGGAAATTTTATTTTAAAACAAAAATTATATAGTAACTACCCACTTAACTTAATTATAATTTAATTAAACTAAAAAAATAATAAAAACAAAAACAAACTACAAACTAATATAAACATATAATTACAATTATATATAATTTTATTTTATTTTAAATTAAATATTATAAATATAAAAACAATAATTACGGATCAAAATAAGAAATAGACTTATTAATAAATAAGAAGATTATTATAATTAAGTTGTGAAACTATTATTTAAATTAAATATTATTAACATAAAAATAGCAACTGCTAATTAAAAATAAGAAATAAATTTCCTCATAAAATGGGAAAACAGGGCATAACTAAATTGTATGTGAAAAACCGCCATTAAATGTTATCCTGAAATAAATTCCATTTAAAATGAACAAAATCTCCCCAAAATAAAAATAAAATAAAACGATCCTGTCAATCACCCAGGTTGATAACGCGAACAAAATGTATTTCTCTTCGATTCTATAAAGAAGATACAGACAACAGCAGGAATTCCAATGGCTTATTCAGAGATTCCCCGCAACGAATAACGACACCTGCATAAAACATTTGATTGGACTATTGGGTTTTATTTATTGAAATGCACGCTTTCGATGCAAATGATTGACATATAATATTACTGAATCACACTGCATGAACCGCACGGCTACGCAGATTCAATGATCCCTAACAGTGAAGTAAACTATTTATCTGATATCTAGTGGACTACTTTTAAAACAAAAGGAAAAAGCAAACACCCATCATGGGCTTCGATGCCCGCGGAAGCTACATGCCTGTGAGTTTTCCCTCGGCATCCAGACCTTCGATCTTTTTCGATCACTTTTTATGCGCTTATTTACAGAGTACCATAGGCCCGGTTCTTGAATCCTGTTGGTATGAGGAGATCGCTCATATCCACGGTTCTCTTGAGGGTTGTTATGATTGATGCATCTCCCACAGACTGTCAATTTGCCAAGTGTTTAATCAGGGTTTGAAAATTGATGGAAGGAAGGCAGGCGCACGGATTGTGTTGCTTGACGATGAAGCTGCACGCTAGAAATTCCATTACAGTTGCAGTAGCAGCTGTGGTGGCTGTGCAATTGATAACAACAATGTTTTGCGATGTGGTGGCGGTGGCGGGCATGGAAACTGGAGCGTTTCCCAAAGAGGCACTGCCGACGGAATCTGGGTATCTGAATATAGAAGGAAAGAGCGGCGCTCGTATGTTCTATGCATACTACGAGGCCATCTCCTCTAAAAAACAGCTGTCTGATACTCCGATTCTTCTGTGGCTGCAAGGAGGTCCCGGCTGCTCTGGCCTGATTGGAAATTTCTACGAATTAGGGCCCTGGAGAGTCAGCGACAGCCCAGATCTTCGTTTGCATCAGAATCCCGCGCCTTGGAATCGTGTATTTGGCCTACTGTTCTTGGACAGTCCTATTGGAAGCGGCTTCAGCATTTGCCCCTCCGAGGAACACATTCCTACGAACCAGGACGACGTTGCCAAGGACTTGTATGCTGCCCTACAGGCGTTCTTCGACCTGAATCCCCTGTTTCGCAAACGCCTATTTTATGTAACGGGCGAGAGCTATGCGGGAAAGTATGTTCCTTCCTTGAGTTTTTACATGCTCAATCAGCTGGACAATAATGGGGCTTCGCCATTGCGACTGGACGGACTGGCCATCGGCAATGGATTGACCCACCCCGTCGTGCAGGTGCAATCTCACGCCTCTGTTGCATACGCCGTGGGGCTCATCGATCCTCAAGAAAAGTTGCACCTCGAAGCTCTGCAGCAGGAGGCAGCGGACCTCACCCGCCAGCAGAAATGGCATGATGCCTACATTGCCAGAAGTCGTGTCCTGAATCGCCTGGAGAACGTTACAGGCCTGGCCACTCTGTACGACATGAGGAGGACTGTTCCATATTACACCTCCAAGGATGGAACCGATTACCTCTCCCTGTTCCTCAATCAGCCTGCTGTCAAAGGAGCTCTGAAGGTGGATGGCCATCTCAAATGGGAGGACTGCAGCCGGGCGGTGGGCAAGAGAATGGGCGACGACGTGATGAAGAGCAGTAAGTGGATGGTGGAAGCCCTGGTACGGCGGAGACCAGTCCTGTTGTATCAGGGCCAATTCGACCTCCAAGATGGCGTTGTCTCCACCGAAGGGTGGATTTCTATTCTGGATTGGGAGGGATTGGACGACTTTCTGGCTTCCGAAAGAAGTGTTTGGAAAGTGTCCAACAAGCTGGCTGGGTACATGCGCTCCCACTCGAATCTCACCCATGTCGTTGTGGCAGGCTCAGGCCATCTTGTTCCGGCCGATCAGAGTCTTCATTCACAGATTATGATTGAATCCTGGGTCAGCAGAGGATCGCCCTCCATAATAGGATCAGTTGTAGACCCTTTTGGGATGAATGCAAGGACATCGTAAAAGAAACAGGGGGAAGCAAGGAAAATCCAGGTGAGAAATTGACCTTGGCTGATTCAATACAATGGGTGGTAGAAATGCATATCAAATTGTCATGGTGTGTTTTCTAATAATATATACATTCGTTATATTTGCATAAAATTTTCAAGCTGGAGTACGAATATTTTTGGCTTTTTAATAAAAAACACATTTCTTCCATTATAACAAATTTTGCAATCCAAAATACCTTCCAAAGAAGCTCTTTGCCAATTGAGAGACCCCTTAAAAGAATATTTTTCCCTTACAGTGTCCATTCGATATGCAGATCAATACCAAACACTAAGCCATAGAAGTACAAAACATGAGAGAGAGTTATAGCAAGAATTTGCAAGGAAAAACACATAACCAAGATGCTGGGATCATTGTGGATTAGTCTCGAGCAATTACTGGTGGTGTCAAGGTTGAGAGCACTTTGAACAGCCATACATCTACCATAAAATTATAGCAGCAAACAATGAAAGAATGCTCACCTACAACCACGAGCCAAAAAATAGAACTTGTCCAAGGAGAATGAGAGAGGAGAAGGAGAGAGAAGAGTGAAAGAGAAAGATACCCACTGCCTGTACGAGAGTATACAAAGACTACCAAGGTATTAAGTAAGCGTTACACAATGAAAAAACAACGAAACTTACAAACTTGATAATAGGTTGAGTTGGGGACCAAAGAGGTAAATCATTGGGTTGAAGAGGCAACCTGCATGTTAAATTCAATGATTTCCCTTGAGAATCAAAATTATTCGGTTGGAGGGGCAAGGAGGCAAATGGTTGGGTCCGGAAGCTCATTGGTATGTCAACCTAATGATTTATCTTCTCTTGGCTCTTAGGGTTTGAAAACAGTGAGTGTCGTCCTTTTCCTAGCACTAAGAATGGCAAATTTTACCCAGTTCAACATCCCAGGGGCAAGTTGCTAGGTTGGAAGATTTGTTGGCCTTTCAACCTAGTTATGTAGCTTGGTGTTCTTTTCCTAGCACTAAGAATGGCAAATATCACCCAGTTCAACATTCGAGGGGCAAGTTGCTAGGTTGGAAGATTTGTTGGCCTTTCAACCTAGCTATGTAGCTTTCCTTAGACAAATTGTTAACTTGATAAAAAGACCCCAGAGTCAGTGATTACACTTTGAGTGAAACTCTACCAAATCTTGAAGGTGAATGCTACTAGGAACTCAAACCATTCCACTTCAACAAACTAACTAGGAACTCAAACCAAATAAAAAAGTTCACCTCTAGATGCCCAATACGCATAGAGATAAATACCCATTGAAGTCACTATCTTTAAGTTTCAAATCTCTTCAATAACAGGAAATTGCAAAGAAGTGTTTGATGAGAACAAAAATCAGATCTACATACTTGGGATTGAGCCTGCCTTTCACAGTGCCCCTCAATATACCAATCTTGCCATGCTTACCATCGAGTTTCCAACGCTAAAATCCATCTGTTGCCTCACGCAACCTCTTATATCTTTAGTCTTGCGCAACATACACACCGAATGGCTTTGCAAACATGTTAAAACCATCCTCCATCTGAAGTACTTTTCCCAAAACAAAATACCTGATATGCCAAAGATTCTAACAGAGGTGAGCAAGGTAAAGGCAAATTAAATGACGGCATCCTTGCTGGCTAGAAAGAAACTTAATAGTTTCACTGCATCCATCATTTATTGCCAACAACAATCTTGACCTCTGAAACTAAATCAAATATGTTAATTTCACTAGAAGATATTTCCATTATGCTTGCACCAAACTGTTAGTATTACCATAAAATAATTTGAATTGAGTCATCAACAATGTTATGTGCGAGTCTAATGATACCACGGATCAAGACCCAACCGTGATGCAGGCTTAAATTCTCTCATATATTGGAATGAAGTCAACTTAAACTGCCGCAAGTACACAAAAAACTCAGGAAGCAATGATCACTTCAAGAAATACCCAGTTCAACGTATTTCTATTATTCCCAGAGTTCTGTTAGTGAGGCCAAATGTAAATGTCGTAGTTGAGAAATATTACTTCTTGAAAATAGATTAGTCTCGATCGTTCGAAAACAATCCAACAAACCATTGATTATATTGCCAGCAAGAGGGATTTAAATAGAGTCCAAACATTCAAATGCAAGGTAGTTGGACAAATCTTAGTTTAGGTTCAGGGGATGAGGTTGGGACTAAAATTTGACTTGCAATAAGCTAATCGGGCTTCTACATGGCTATGATTTTTCAAGTTCAAGCTTGGACACTTTTTCGGATAGTTTAAAATTATCTATCTAATTTTCTAAATGTAGTTCAAACTACTTAAACCAACTAATCTACACCTCTTGGATGCATATATGAACCAACTAATCTACACCTCTTTAATATGTAAATAAAATAAATTTTGAACCAACTAATCTACACCTCTTTAATATGTAAATAAAATAAATTTACTATCAAAATGTCTTTCCATTTAGAACCATCCAGAGAAAAATTCCCATAAATTATTTCTTAAAAGCGATGAGTCACAGAAAACAGATTGGATGGGGACCTAGTGCTACATAATTTTATTATATGTTGTGATCTATTATGAGTTATGAGCAAGTAGCCAAAAAAAATATAACTGCTCATAGTAGTGCATCTGCGCTTTCGATAGTAAATCTTATGGATGACAATAACATCTTACAATTGTATTTGAAAAAGGGGCTTTATCCCAATTAAATCAGACTAACCATTCTCCAAGTAGCACATTGGCCGCATCATTAACATTCTCTCAAGTTAAGTAGATCGATTAGGTTACAATGTGTTCTTATGTGCCCAAATCTTAGCAATGTCGTCCTTTGTTTATTTGGGGGTTTTTCCCCAAATAAGCCTATCCTACAACACCATTTTATTCTTCTTTAGGAGTTGCATAAATGATGTTAGTCAACCTATTGCTAAAGGAATATACCATGGTTAGCGTACGTGTGGGTTGTTGAGCAACGACTTTGAGCCAAAGCGTAGCTCATAAATAAATCCAAAATATAAAAAAACATTCCCCAGATCAAAAGCTTTGCACATGTATCAAGTAAATGATGTGGTGAAGGAAAAATGCATGTATAGAACTGTGGCTAAGGAATAAGGTCTAATTTGCCATTTAATCGCTCTTTACAAATGTTAAATAGGGGGTCTTGAGGTATATTATGAACCTCCCCTGCGCGCAACAATAAGTACGCTTAGAGAATCACATATCAAAATCCATATGGTTTCTTTAGCTCTTCCTCCTTGACTTTCCCAACTATACAAGACCATGCAAGTAAAGTAACAAATGAGGGTTGCATGAATCAAGAGGAAGGGAGAAATGTTAGGGTTTCTGGGAAATGGTTGAAGCTGTGGAACTACTAGACTTCGGCTCGTGGACAAAGGGTGGGGAATGGTTGAAGCTATGGAATTATTAGATTTTGGCTCATGGACAAAGGGTGTTAAGTAAATTTGACTCGGGGATAGAGTTAAAGTTGACCAAGTTAAATAGTGGTGGTTTTGGGGACGTGGTATAGTGTACACATGCGGTATAGTGTACTCATGGTTTTCTGCCCATGAGATTGCATGTAATGGAGCCTTTAAAAAGGTTAGGAAGACTTCATCATAAGGCAGGCCAGGGAGGTGAGCGGTGATGGGTGACTTGACCGGGTTGGCCTGGGTTTTGGCCAAGGTTAATGGAATTCTGTTAGACTAAGTTTTTCCTTGGAGTTGGGGTTTTCCCAGAGTAAACACTATGCAAATTGTGTTTAATGTTTTTATGTGTGTTGTTGGTTTAATTCTTCTCAGTAAAACTCCTTAAATATTTTGTTTTGCTTGTTAATTTTCTACATCTGGAATCAGAGCTAAAGGTAGATGAAGTGTCGGTTTTGGCTTTAGAGGGACGCCTCTCTAACCAAGGTTAACATGTACTCTTTTATGAGAGTGGGATGATAATGGCTCTAACGTTGAATTTGTGGATCTACAGTTGAAAGTGTTTTTGCTAAGAGATTAAGCTGGTTTCGAAGGCTGTATGGATACATTAGATTGTGGATGCCATGGATTGAAAGTTAGGTCATAAGGACGAGTAGATGAGACTATGGATAGATCGATGTGGAGGTAGAAATCACCAGGTTGAGGCAACCCTGATTAAATTTGATGGCAAATCGGTAGAAGGGGCACGTTTGATGGGTGAAGAAGTTGCAGGAAGCGAGTTTAGAATTTTTCCCCAGGGTTTTAGTCCTCTGAAGGCAAAATCTTGTGGCATAGATTAATGCTTGTGAAGGGCTTAGATCCGCAAAGCGGATCTGCACAAATCGGTTAATTTGTTTTTTACATTTGGAATACGTTGTCTCATGTCTCAGGTTAGATTTTGGGATGTGTTGTCATTCCCGTGAAGAGGCCTGAGATCCATGAGTCTACGATTGAAATATAAGACTGGTATTGGCCAATCTGACGCGGTTGAAGGGATTGAAGAGGTCGAGCACCACTCCGGTGGTGGCAGTAGAAGAGAACAACGAGATATTGGAATTGTTCGGTATGTGAATATGAGCTGGTTAGAATTCGCTGGCTGGCAGTGTGTCACAGAAATTGGTACTAGAGGATCACTGTTGCAGTGAGATGTAAGGATGCAGAGGATAGTTGTGATAGCAGTGAATGAGAGTGAAATGGGCAAGGAGCATAGTAGATGGAAGCAGCAGTCACAACGTTCATCATCATGGGGATGTCTGGTGAGCAGTAGTCACAACATTCATCCAAGAAGTGGAATGGACAAGTGGATCCAGTGTTCTCTCCCTGCTAAAAGGTGGAAACGACCTCAAACACATTTGCTTCAGTTGTGAAATGTTGAACAAATGATAGAACTTGTGGGAACTTGTGATCTGGAGGTTGGTGTTTTGTTTTTCATGAGTTGATCTCCAGTTCGGGGGGTGGGATGGCGTAGATTATGCTAGTCATGGAAATTTGAAAGAGTATTTTACGAGAAGGGTTACTCTTTCACGAGAAGGGTCGCATAAAAGTTCTGGAAACAATCGAGAGATTGTTGCAGCTAAGAGAGCCACATATTTTCAGATTCCACACCATTTATTCATGGTTGCCAGAGAAAACTGGTGAGTGGCAATGAGAAGCTTGGATAGCAATGGGTGAATTAGAAAGCCTTCTTGCTAAGTAAGGTAATCCACATAAAGTGTGACCTTGAAAAGAGTCACGACATAGTGGACTGGATTCATTGAGGAAAATGGAGGCGGTGGTGTGTAAAGTGCATAGAGAGAAACCATAGGTGTTAGTTAAATGCAGAATATTTAACGGAATGCATCCATCAAATGTGGCTGAGGAGAGTATCATGCTTGGAGTGTATCAAAGTCACACTCCAAGTTGGATAACAAGTCCAAAGCAGCATGGATAACAACAAGGGATTTTTTTCTTTTGGGTATATTATATTGGAGTCAATTATTGCATGTAAAAGGGCATACTGATGTAAGACTAAATAAGGCATGTGTACCCTGGGTAATCTTCGATAAAGTTTGGGTTAGACTTAGGCGATAGGGGAATGTCAGGTTTACTGATACCTTGGATATAAACTTTGAGGGGGGTAAGGGCCCGAGTGAGGGAGACTCACTCACATGGCAGGTTTGGTTGGATTTAGTCAAAGAGATCCCAAGTCAAGGTTTAATGGGAGAATGTTAATTAAACTTGACTCGGCGATTTTGACCAAGTTAAACAATGGTGGTTTTGGGCATGTGGTATAGCGTACCCATGGTTTTTTTCCCATGCAATTGCATGTAATGGAGCTTTTAAAAAGGCTAGGCAGACTTCATTATAAGGCAAGACAGGGAGGTGAGCAGTGAAAGCTCACTTGGCTGGGGTGGCTAGTGTTTTGGCCAAGGCTATTGGAATTTTGTTAGGTTAGGTTTCTCCCTGGCATTGGGGTTCTCCAAGGTAAACACTGTGCATATTGTGTTTAATGTTTTATGTGTTGTTGATTTAATTCTTCTGTGTAAAACTCAATAAACATTTTGTTTTTCTTTGGTTAATTTTCTATAGAGGGGAGGAGGAATCAACATTTATAATATAAGTTGAGTTCATGGCCCAAAGTAAACCCTCTCAAAGGTGTTTGGTCCCAATTTCAAAAACTGGTATTGTGGGGGGTTTTTGGTTGTGTTATAACGTCCTTCCTTTAGTTGGTTTTTCTTGAGGCTTTGGTGGGGTCAATCCTATGACAACTGAGTTGTCCTTCAATCAAATGGATAGGTGTTCAGAAGGGATGGGAGGAGATGGTTCCGGGTTGGGGCTTCCAAACTCCATAAACGCCCCCAAAAGTTCTCCTAGTCTGAAGGAGAGTCAGGATTTTCGGAGGATCAAAAGCTACATGAAAGAAGGGTTGAGGAGCTTAGGATTTTCAATGGCTGTTGGTTAGGTGTCATAAGAGAGACTTCCAAGATCCATAAAAAGGAAACGACATACAAATCTCAAGCAGAAAAACTAGCCCTTACCCTAGGTAGTGAAGTTAACATGGGAAGGGTGGAAAGTTTGACTAGTAGGGTTTTAGTGGGAATACTTATCTATATTTCCCTGTCTAAAGAGCAGTTGAAGCTTTGGCTATTGTTGTGCTGGAAGCCTTTGGCGGGTTATTCCCCAAAGATTAGTTTATTAATGGGCGATTGACCATGTTTATGAAAATATGAACATGACACTAATGGAAAAAGCAAGGAGCATGTTAGGTGGTTTTGGGTTAGGATATGAATTTTGCATAGAGACAATGGATACTATATGTTACTTGGTAAATTAATCACCCTTATTAGCATTGGATGACAAGACTCCACACAATGTATGGACTAGTGAGAAACCATCTTCTAAACATCTTAGTGTATTTGAATATGATCTTAATATATACATTTCAAATGAAAATAGGAGTAAGTTGGATACTAAAGTTGAAAAGTGTATCTTTATTGGATATAAAGATGGTTTGAAAGGTTATAAGCTTTGGAATCTAGAAACAAAGAATGTTTTGTATAATCAAGATGTGGTATTTAGAGAAATCAAAGATGTCACATGAGATGTCAAAAAAAAAAAAATAGACAAAAAAAAAATTGAATTAAAGTACGAATCGCAAGAAGGGGAACCTTATACTCATGTATTGAGGAGATCGATTTGAGAAAGAATGTAGCTAAACAAGTAGCCAAATATGTATACTCCACTTGATTTCCATTTTGATTTTGCTTTGTTTATTACCGATGATGATCTTAGAGCTATTAGGGAGGTAGTAAATGCAGAGGATGACAAATTCTAGAAAAAGACCATGGTTGAAGAAATGACAACCTTGGATAAGAATGAGGTTTGGTATCTAGTGGATTTTCCTACTAGAAGAAATTTCATTTGTATCAAATTGGTGTTTAAAATAAGTTGAATGTAGAAGGTAAAGTGGAAAAATTCAAAGCTTGGTTTATAACAAAAGGTTATTCTTGGGTAGAGGGAATTGACATTGGTGACATTTTTTCTCCTATTGCCAAGTTAGATTCTATTAGATTTGTTTTACCTATTAATGTTGCTTTTGATTTTGAAGTACAACAGATGGACGTGAAGAAAAATTCCCACATGAGAATCTGGAAGAAGAAATCTACATGAAGTAGCTAGAAGGCTTTATAATGAAGGGAAAGAAAGAGCGAGTATGTACGCTGAAAAAGTTTGTGTATGGGTTAAAGCAATCGCCAAGGATGTGGTATAAAAAAATTGATACTTGGCTTCATAACTAAAAAAAGATATCATTGTGTGTATTTCAAATTAGTTGGTGATCGTGTTATTTATTTGATTTTGTATTCATATGATATGTTGTTAATTAGAAACGACAAAGAAATAATCCACGATATGAAATCTCAATTTTCCTCTAAATTTGACATGAAAGATCTTGATGTTGCAAATTTCATTTTGGACATGAAAATTAAAAGATATTAGACATACATGATACTCTAGTTAAATTAAAAGAAATATGTTGAGACAATATTGCAGAGGTTTAATACGTTAGAATGTAAACCTATCAATGTCCCTTTTCCTATAGGTGTAAAATTATCTAGAAATCAATGTCACAAAACATAAGAAGAGGAAGAGGATATGTAATGTGTTCCATATGCCAGTGAGGTTGTTAATTTGATGTATGCAATGGTTTATATTAAACCATATATTACACATGTAGTGGGAATATTGAGTAGGTATATGTCAAAAACAAGGAAGGAGCATTGGGCAATAGTAAAGAGAGTTTTTTAGGTACTGTTTAGGGTTGGATATTTGGACCACAGGAGATATACAAGCGGGTATGTGTTTCACCTATTTGGAAAAGCAATCAGTGAAATGAGCAAGAGATAGTCTATAATAGCACTCTCAATTATAGAGTTAAAATCACGGTAGCAAAGCAAGCAAGCATGGAACTAGTCTGGTTACAAAGATTGTGTTTAGGTGTTAGGTTGGTACAACAAGGTATAAGGATAAGATGTGACAATCAAAGTGCAATTTTCTTAGCAAAGAGCCTTGCTTATCATTCCAAGACAAAGCATAATGATGTTCAATATCACTTTGTGAAGGTATGGTTGAAGATAAGAGGACGTTACTTGTAAAAGTGAACAATTTGAAGAATGTTGTAGATTCATTAAGAAAATTTGTGAGCACTTAGAAGTACTCTTAGTGTATAAAAATAAAGTGGATTATTGCCTTGGATTGTTGATCATGTACTCTTGTGATCGATTATGCAAAGAAAAAAATAAGTGGGAGAATGCTTGGTATGTGTTATATTTATTGCATGACTAGCCCCATGCATAGTTTGTATGTGTTGGGCATAATGAGGTTAGTAGCCCCCTTACCTAGGGATTTAGGGGTGGTGCCCCTAAAAAAGGGGTAGATTTTTGCGTCTATTTTGGGTAGTTTGGAATATATGAGCCATTAATTGTAAGAGAAAGCAATGATCTTATGTAGTAAGGTATGCATAAAATCCCTTGATTTAATTATTTTACAAGAAACAAATAGTTCTAAAAATATAATAAAATTTGTTCTTAAGAATGCCATGATAATAAAATTTAATTAATAGCCCTCAATGCCAGAGGATCAACTAGAGGCATAACCCTTCTCTAGAATGTAGATACCATCATCCTAGTTAATTTCTTTGTTATAAATAGAAGTAAAATTGCTCAATTTTGTCTCCTAGGCCCATAAGAAATAGGGTATATATTATTAATTTTTATGGACCTCAGCTTTTGACCAAGAAATACAAATTTTTGCAAAGCCTACAAATTTAGTGTGCTTCATAGGCGATCAATTCTAGATTTGAGGAGGATATTTCAATCTCATCTCCTCCCCAGAGGATAAAAAAAGTGGGATCCATAAGCTAGACCCCGACAATGAAGCCTTCAACTCCTCCATCTATGATCAAAATTTGATTGATATTGAAATAGACAATGGGCTTCACACCTAGAATAACAAACACGGAGGATCCCAACAAGTTTCTTGTAGATCAGATCATTACTTGATTTTAAAAATCATTAATGTTATCAGTTCAAGGAATGGAAGCCAATATTCTTCCCTCAAATAGCTCTAACCACTAGCCTCTCTCCCTCACTTTAAATGTTCTTTAAATTCCTAGTAAGAAACCTTTTAGGTTTGAAATTTGTTGGTTATCTCATATGGACTTCCAAAAGAACATCAATTGATGGTGTAATGAAGCAACTCCCAACAAAGGCACCTTAATGTATTGTTTACAACAAAGGCTCAAAAATCTCAAATATCATCTCAATTTCTGGCCCATAAAATGGTTTTGGGGGACATCTTTTATGATATCTTCCTTTTTAATTATGTCACTATGCTTTCTTGTTATGTTGAATTAGGTTTCCCTTTTAGATTACTATTACAATTTCTTTTGAAATTAAAATGTTATCTAATGACTTAGTTGCTTTGTTTGACTTGGTGTCTCTATGGGAAAATCAACATATATTTTATATTTTTGAACTCTTGGCACAAAATAATCTTCACATAAATACTCTCATTATGTTGTAAATCTATACATTTTTATTATTAATCTCAATAAAACAAAACCTTTACTTACAAGAAATAATAGAATATTAACCTTTTATGAGAAAGGAAAATTTTGGAAGGACAAATTCCCATCATAGAGATTAGTTTTTAACACAAAAGGAAGTGATTAGGTTGTGGTGAAACAAGGTTGGAGTTGGGGGAGCAGGGTCGAGGTGGATAAACCCTAACTACTCTGACCCTGGTTTGGGCCTCCTTTGATCTTTTTTTCATTTGCTATCACTACATTTTTTTTCTCCTTGTAAGTGTTTTTCTAGCACGTGGTTCCTTTGGCATCATCAAGAGAGTGTTTTGCAGTCGGGGTTGCTGCCTACGGCTCTCTATGTTTGTTTCTTTTTCTCATACCACATGGAAAGTTGAGGGAGTGGTGTTCTTTCTCCATTTCGTGCCTTTCCTCGTCGTTTTTTAGTCGTCAACTTTTGGCATGGGATTTTCTTCGACAAATTTGGGGTTTTGCCAAACTCTACTCACGCACCTTCAGTGTCATTGCCACCATCATCTTGGGTGTGCCATGCTCTGTCGACCTTCTCCAGTGGTCGTCATCTCCCTACTTGGATTCTATTGTGGCTCTTGTTGGACTTTGTTGCCTGATCCCAGTGGTCATTTGTTGGGTTTTTCTACTTAATACTTGGCCTATCGGAGAAGGTTGCTAGTCCATTTTTTGTTTACTTTGCAGTCTTGTTATGTGTCAGCGCACTGTTGAGGTTTTTGCGCCCCCTTTTTTGGGATTTCTTAAGGCCCATGCGCTTTGATTTTATTTTTGTTTTTTTGAGGGCCTGCGAGCCTAGACTTTTATGCTTGTTGGGTTTGCGTGCCTTGATATCATTGTATCTCTACGCTTTGTGGTATGGGGATTTTATTGATCCTAGGGTTTCATCCCCTACTCCTCCGTTGACAAATGTTTATTTAGTTGGAGACTTGTTTACGACACACACTCAGTATGTCTACAAAATATAATTTTTATTCCTTATTCTTATAATAAGGATTATGGCTTTTTTTTCTCTAGAAACAAACATAGAAAAAAGTGATATTTAAACTAAAATAAATTAAAATCATTAAAATCATTAACCACCAAAATGACTAACATGGGTTACAAATAATCTGGTTAAACATGATATAGAACATTATGCATTGTTAAATCTTCTTTGTAAAGTTGCAAATAATAGTGTTTACCAAATTTTGAAAAAATAACTTTTAATATCTTTGATGGTCACTAAGTGCTTTTGACTACTCATGAATTTACATTTTAATTTTTTTAACTTTGAAATATATATTTAATATATCTTTTTGGTCTCACTATGTGTCCATGTGTGAGACGTGTGTCTATAGAATCCATGCAATTTTGTAATGGTTGAGTTTGTCAACTAACTCGTTAATCTTGTGTTATGTTTTTCATTTCAATATTTTTCTCGTTTGACAAAAAAATATATATTTTTGGTAGTAGTGATTCAATGAAGTTTTATGAAAAATACAAATTATTAAATTTGTAAGATATTAAAATTATTGTATTGAAGAAATTGTAAGATTTGTAAGATATTGTATTGAAGAAATTATTATTAATGCCATATCATTGTATTTTCAAGTCATAACTTATTTTTATTAGATTTAGGGGTATTTCATTTATCAAGGGAGGTTGTTTATTAATTGAACATAATTGTTTAATTATTTGTATTTTTTATGTTTTTAAGGAAACCTATAGAAATTTTGTAAATAAGATTGAGATTATAATGAGACTTACTTTTTAGAAGAGGTTTCGATAATGTTGAATAAGTTAGAGAGATTTGAGAGTAGGTTACATGTCTAAGAGATAGTTGGATCTAAAGGATCCTAGAATAGAGATTTGTTGAGGATTTTGTGGATTTGAACTGATTGTAGTTTAGAATCCTCTTTCATATTATGTAAAATTAGAACAAAAGGTATGTAGAAGATAAGAGTGAAAGAAGAGTGTTAAGAGGGCCAACAGAGTGAGGCCAAGTATGGCCATAAGATCAAGAGGGGCTATTTAATGTAAATCGGGTTGAGGAGAGAAAAGACTGTGTGAGTCCTGTGTTAGTGTGTGGATTTGAGCTTGTATACTATGTTAGATTTGAGTGTGTAAATTAGTGTGTTGCAGGTGCATCAAATATGAGGAGAGATTGCACCTAGAGTAAGTGTGCGGTAGAGAAGTAGCATATGAGTGATGAGAAGACATTAATCATTGATCTAATGGTGTGATCGATGATTTAAGTGTTTATGTAGATTAAAGTGGCGTAACAGAAGCAATCATAGTGGTACAACGCCAGTGAGGAGATTTACAAAAAATGAGAAGAAGGCATTGAAGAAGTGTTGCAAAAAGAGGGATACCAGAGGCGTAAGGAGGAAGGCTTTGTTGGTAATCTTGTGAATAAAGGGGCCAAGGATAGAGAAGGACCGAGATCAGAGCGTAAAAGATTGAGGCAATTTATTAACGCCTGTGGGTGTCCATCATATAACAAAGATTGTAGTAACAAAAAGGGAAGTTTGGTAGTCGAAGACAATATTCACATCTCAGAGTCTATTACCCAGATGAGAAAAGGAGTAACATATAAAGGGAGTAGTCGGGATGACTAGGCATCGGGCGGACGTGGCAATCAACCGATGAGGAAATTAATGGGGTGATGTGGACTTCAAATGCATCAAGTGACCTATTGAAGTGACAAACTTCAAGCATCGGGAAAACAAACGAAATGTTAATTAACAGAGAATTTCACTTCCTTGATTCTCTCCCAAGAGTTCCAAAGGTCTGCAAAAATGAAAGGAGTAAATGGTTGGGATTAGGGCAACGATTCTTCTTCCAGTGCAGAACAGAACTCTGGTTCTCTGTACCTCCCATGTCGGAAGCAGCCATGGCCTCTTCACCCTTCTCTTCCAAATCAACAAGGTGAAGCTTCGAGCTAATTTGCAAATCTCTCCATCATTGATTAGGGTAGCCTTGAAACATACCTCTAATTGTGGTTCTCGCTAATATAGGGCTTTTTGTATTTACAAAATATGTTTATTTAGGTTGTAAAACAACTTTCAAATTACAGATTATGCAATAAGATAAAAGTTTTCTATCAACTTCGTCAAAAACGAATTGTATTTTGTAATTATGATTTTATTTTGAGTTAAGGGAATTCACTTTCAGAGAAGATGGGAACACCATTCATCGATGTGGAAAAATATCGAATTTTATTTTGTAAATATGATTTTATTTTGAGTTAAGGGAATTCACTTTCAGAGACGATGGAAACACCATTCATCGATGTGGAAAAATATCCCACTTTCCTTTTATAAATAACGAGAAAACATTAGAACTAATGAGAAAAAAATATAAATGAAAAGAAAGAGGGAAGATTGTCTCATAGAATCCAGAATCAAATTGATAAAATTAAGCACGACAGACTTCCCTTGTAAATTCAGTATTCAGGGTTTCTGAATTATAAAATTTACTATAGACAAACGGTTAATCTCTCGAAGGAAAATTACAAAATCATGATATTCAATACAAGGTTTGTAATATTTTTTTATAATATCTCTATGTACTTTGGCCAAAATCATTTATTAATATAATTATTTCCTAATATCCATAAAAAATTATTACAAGAAATTATGTAACACACAATTCTTTTTTACAAATCATTAAAGCATAAAATATTAATGAATAATTAATTACAATATGGCACAGAGACAAATAGCTCCAGCGAAGCAGAAGACGCTTTCCCGTCTTTTTATTTCCCTCTCTCACAACCACGTTAGATGAACAGACCAGAATCAATATGCTAGAAGATAAGGTAGAGGTATCTTGCAGATAGTAGAAAATCCAACAAGTCCAGCTGAATCATGAGGACAATAGAAGCAGCGCAGCAAAGAACCTTCGTAAATTTTTTTTTCTCTAACTACAGCAGTAGCAAATGTCTGGACATTAACCTTGAAATTCTTCTCTCATCTCGTCTCGAAGATTTTGCTCTTCAGAAAAGATCGTCAATCTCCCCTATTAAAATTTTTTATTAATTTTTTTAATAATAATAATAAGAAAATCGTTTATAGTATGACCGCAACATTTTTGTAATAGTTAAGCAACAGTCACATAAATAGTTACAATGAATTTTTTTATCATTTTTGTGAATAATTAATAATAATAATAATATTATTATTATTATGAGGATAACATTTGTGTAATAGTTAGATAATAGTAACCCTAAATAATTATATATAAAAATGAAATTTGATGAATAAATTTTTAATAATTTTTTGTCAAATATAATTTAAAAAACCATTTATCTATATTTTATGTTAAAATATTTAATATTCTGTATTAAAATAATTCAAATGAGTATTAGAGTGATAGAAGTTGTCTTGTGCTTAATAATTGAAATTTCTACCTTAATTACATAGCAATAGCATAACGCCGTCAAATGAGTTCAAATAAGCTCCATTCAATTTAATATCAACAGAGTACAAATAAGCTTCAAATTAATATTTTGTTCTATTATGCAACATATATCACGAGCAAAACGGCCCAATAGGCACATATATGATATGGAATGCTCTCCCATCCAAGGCAATTTAGTTCGCAGAATTGTAAATGAAACCTACTTCTTAGAGCCAAATATGAACCCAGAAAAGAAAATCCTCAACTGGTGCACTAAGGTCTTTATGGAAAGAGAATCGAAAAATGAAGTCCCAGGATTTAACTGTAAGATATGCTGAAAACAGCTTACCTCTTTTCACCGAAGAAAGCTACGATTGAGCCACCCCAGGAACCCACGCTCCCTTCGTTCATTACGAGCCTTCCTCCAATTAACTGATGTAAATCCTTATGCAAACCAAAACAGGACCGAAACTAAATGATATAGACTTAAAAAAAACCCCAATGCAGGTGTCGAGGATCAGAATGAACAGGGAAAAGATGATAGACTGGTAGAGATCACGATACCCTACAGGACTTCTACACTAAAAATATCAAACCAACTTTCCCCGAAACAGTATGGCCTCGACTAAGATATTCATCTACAAGTTCGCAGAACTGTAAATGAAACCTACTTCTTAGAGCCGCTTGAAATTCTTCTCTCATCTCGTCTTGAAGATTTTGCTCTTCAGAAAAGATCGTCAATCTCACCTATTAAAAATTTTTATTAATTTTTTAATAATAATAATAATAAGAAATCGTTTATAGTATGACCGCAACATTTTTTGTAATAGTTAAGCAACAGTCACATAATAGTTACAATCAATTTTTTTATCATTTTTTGTAAAATAATTAATAATAATTAAGAAGAAGAAGATAACATTTGTGTAATAGTTAGATAATAGTAACCTAAATAATTATATATAAAAATGAAATTTGATGAATAAATTTTTAATAATTTTTTTGTCAAATATAATTTAAAAAACCATTTATCTATATTTTATGTTAAAATATTTAATATTCTGTATTAAAATAATTCAAATGAGTATTAGAGTGATAGAAGTTGTCTTGTGCTTAATAATTGAAATTTCTACCTTAATTACATAGCAATAGCATAACGCCATCAAATGAGTTCAAATAAGCTCCTTTCAATTTAATATCAACACAGTACAAATAAGCTTCAAATTAATATTTTTTTCTATTATGCAACATATATCACAAGCAAAATGACCCAATAGGCACATATATGATATGGAATGTTCTCCCATTCAAGGCAATTTGTCATGGATAAACCAGATATGGGATTCACCAGATATACACTTTTTTTAATCTCCTTTTAAAAAACCCTTACAAAATTTATCTCAAATTCTTTGATTTTTTTACCAAAAAAAGATTGAAATAATGGAGCCCTTTTCAAATTCCTTTTTCTAAAGTCTTGAATGAAAATAAAGCCCTTTTAAAATAATGCCATCACATTTTTTAATATGGACACCCCACAAATGCATGATAAATTAAAGAATTTATTTAGTTTGGAGCCACATTAAAGTCTTGAATAAATCTTCAATTGGAACCACACTAATGATTTCATTTAGAAAATTTTCAAAACTAAAAGGCTTTTGGTGATATTTTCAATGATAAATACGAATCTTCCTCTTTAATAAAATGTAAATACCTTTTAAATAAAATCGAACCCCCAATGTTTAATAGACCGTCCAATCTTCCTTTTGAAACAATACAATGCATTGTAATTTACCGATACAATGCATATGCGATGAGTCGCCAATTTTCACAGTTTTTTATGATCTCCAGCCTTATCTTCAAAAGCACACTGCATGTGCATCTACCTTCCATATATAACTGCCCTTCCTTTATTGTGCACAGGAAGACCATGCTGTTTTTAACAACCCCAATCAACAAGGCAATCCAAGAGAGAAGATACCAAACCAATATGAAGAAACATATTCATATTACTTTTGCATCTGCTGTGTACGTGAAGCTTGCCATGTTCCTAGATTTTGTGATCTGTATAACAAATAGTTAGTTATAGTAAAATGATAACATTGTGAATTGAAGAGAGGACATATTTGAGACAAAAGATGTTAAGGCATATGTTGATGTACCTTCCATTTGTTACCCGACATGTAATAGTTCACTATCTTCATTGACGGTGAACTTGCTGTGAATTCTGAAGTCACGTAACATGTAAACAATGCTAGCTTTCTGTTGCAAATATGCCTCATATGACATTGCTTTTAAATCAGGAAGCAAGTCATGTACTAAGGGCTGCCTGATAATGCACTGGACAAAGTTATTTGAAATGGATTCTATTACAGCATTTATACAATGCTTGTAAATGAAAGGGCAATTATCATTGCACTGTGAACAGAAAATTGTCCCATTGTTATCACTATGGATGAATTGACTGGGGAGTTACAAATTGCACAAACAAGTTCAAAAGGAGTTGAATATGGATTTGTTGCCATCAGAATACCTTCGCCCTGTTTATAAAATATTGAAACATTAATTTACATTATTACATGGCAAATGCAAAGCTAGTAAAAACATGATTATTGTTATACTTACAACATGGGTAGATGTAGTTAGTTTTTTGAGATTGTTTACTGCATCTGTGTTAAGTTCAGTCATGAACGTTGACTTTGATGCTTTGAATATTGTTTCTTTTGCGTTTACCTTTTTTGTTAAATTTCTGAAAAGGATGAGGGGGAAGTCTCCTTTCTGCAGTTGTTTTTCCATTGAAAGGAAAAATTGTTCATACGTGTCAAATAATTGCAACTGCAAGAGAGAAATTGTTATCCATTGAAAAATTGCAAGTGCAAGAAACAAATTACAATAAGTATAGAAAAATTACAATAACTATATAATGAAGTGATGCATGTTATCTACTGAAAATTAGGAATAAGTAACATGCAAATACATACAGTTGCATTGTCATTTTCAGAATCTCCATCTTTGATATGGAGTATGTAATGCAATCCAACTCGTTTGGCAAGTGTAACGGCTGCAGCGATTGTGCCAATTGGGTACATTTCTTTTTTGTTTGCAAATTGCCTAATGGTTGTATTGGGAATCAAGCGATATTATTTGCAAACTTCAGGTACAGTTTCTATAATACTTGATTCATTAAGCAAAATTATTTTGTCACAATCACCACGATCATAAACAGTTTTAGGCAATATCTTGAAATTTGTAATTGAGATGCTATTGCCTTGCAAAATTTGTTGTTCATGTAGCTCCACTAAATGTGCAGGTACAGTTAACGTTATAGTCATCATTCCTAGTCATCATTCCTTGAGCATCTGTCAAATCATCTCGTAATATTTGACGTGATTTGTTTGCTTTATCAAGGAATGCAGTATAGACAACCATTATGTCTCCAACAAATTGCTGCCCAATTCTACGACTATTGAGATCTTCAATTGATACTTTAATTGGCAGTATCTATTTTTGCCTATAAAAATTGCTTAGTTAGATACTATTATAAACATTTCTACAATGCCATGTTTCTCCTAAAAACTGAATAAGTATAAATAGATTACAATGTTGTGTTTCATATGCATACCTTTTTGATGTATCATTTTGTACATTTGATGAATCAAGTTTTGTTGTGATTGTTTCAGTTGGACTTACACAAGTAAATGCACATTTCAATATGATATGGATATTATCACATGTATTTTGTGATAAGCAATTAATAAACAAATTATGATATCTAACCTGTACATGTCTTCTTGTTGCATTGTCTGGGGGGACTTACTACAAGTGCTATCTCCACTCGTCCAACATTTTCTAATTTATATAGATTTAAATATACATATGTAAAAAGAGAATGCATATATAATAAACATTAATATTTTAAATAGAAAATAGCATATTTGTATAGTTGTCATAAATATACCTTTTCAAAACAAGCGGTTGACTTGCCTTTTCTATTTGAGTTATGCCCTCTATTTTTTCAATTGTTTCTTTTCCTTTTTCAGAATTTATGCTATGTTATAGAATAGCAGCATATATTTAGTTCAATTTGAAAGAGCATATAGAACTAAAAAATGAACAAGAACATTAAAACCATAGAGCCATACATATGTAATAATAGAATGCATATATAGTAAACATTAATATTCTAAATACAAATTAGCATATTTGTATAGTTGTCATAGACATACCTTTCCAAAACAAGCGGTTGGCTTGCCCTTTCTAATTGGGTTATGCATTCTATTTCTTCAATTGTTTCTTTTTCTCTTTCAAGATTTATGCTATGTTATAGAATAGTAAGATATATTCAGTGCAAATTAAAAGAACATATAAAAGTAAAAAGCGAAGAAGAACATAACATCCATAGGAAAGGAAAGGCAAGAAGAATATACTCTGTTTGTTTATGTTCCATGTTGGTGTTCTTTTTTCTTGGTCGTTTTGTTCAATTGAAAAAGGTTTTACTGGTACAATCTGCATTCATCAATAGATGAGGTCATATCTGGAAATTTAAATGAGAACTTTGTGACATAGCATAGCTTTTTATTGAACACATTATGGAATATTGACCTGGTTGGAATCTCCTTGAAACATAACAAATGATTAAAAAAAAGAAAAGAGTAAAGAAAGAAAATTGCATAAATGTTTTACTTTTTTCTTCTATGTTGCAACATGTGGTGCAATTGCTAGTTTTAATACTTTATATTTATATTCATGATAATTTTAGTCTTTCATTTTATTTTTATTTTTTTTATCTTTAATGATATATTTTTTGTTTTCTAATTTTTTTACCATAATTTTAAATTTAATTTGATTTATTTTTAATATATTTTTTGTTTTCTAATTTTTTTCCATTAATTTTAAATTTAATTTGATTTATTTTTAATAAAATTTGCATGAAAATTTATTTTTATAATTTGAATTTTTTTATATTTAACTTTTATCCTTTTTCTTAATTTTTATTTTTTTGCTCTTATTTCTTTTATATATATGAATGATTATATATGATTCCATTACATTAAATTAAAATTATTATATTTTTTATATTTTAATTAAATCTTTATATTCACAGGAAATTACTCGTGTGTATATATATGAATGATTCCCATTCCATTATATTAGATTTTTTATATTTTTAGTTTTTAATTTATTTTCAACGAGAAGTTACATTGCATTATGTTAATATTTTATATTTTTAATATTTTTATTTTTTATTTATTTTTTATTTATTGAGTATTAAAATTATATATATATTTTTTTATTTTTCTTTTTTCATTTATTGAGTATTAAAATTATATATATATATATATATATATTATATATATTATTATATATATATATATATATATATATATATACACAGTTAATTTATTATTTAATTTTATTAATAAATAAATTTATTTTTGAATTTCAGCATTCTTATCCATAATATATTTGACAAAAAAATTTCAGTAAAAATTATATAAGAGAAGATCTTATCCATAATATATTTGACAAAAAAATTTCAGTAAAAATTATATAAGAGAAAATCTTATAAATACGTTTTGAACTAAGTAGTGTGATTCATGTTTAAAACAAAGTATTATGATTCATATATAATTTATAATTGTTAGTTTCTTATTAATTATATATATATAATATATATATATATAATATTATAATATATATTTTATATATATATATAATTTTTTAATAAATGTTATTTTTATAAATAATGATTATATTGTTTAATAATGACCGAAGACAGTTTTACATCCATTTGCAAGCAACGTATTGGACAATTTTTTAGCAAAGTAAGAGGTGTGCGTGAACCGTTGTGAGCATAAATTATTTTTACCATGGTTAACATTTTAATGTAGAAGTAAATAGTCTAAACCATCGCAAAGGCAAGAGAAACAATACCTTAGCAAAGTAAGAGGTGTGCGTGAACCGCTGTGAGCATAAATTGTTTTTACCATGGTTAACAATTTTAATGTAGAAGTAAATAGTCTAAACCATCGCAAAGGCAAGAGAAACAATACCTATGACCTCTGTAGGATTAGATGCATTGAATCGTAAGACTACAACCAGTGGGATGCATAGATACCATCCGACAATACTATTTACTTAAACAAAAACTAAGAAAACTAACAAAAGTAGCCATGACCATATAACTAAAGATCTCGTTTCGACTATTTTGGTTCCGACTATTTTGGTGATGGAGCGGAGCAAGAAAAGAACCTGGGAAAATAAGTTGTGTTAAACGGAAACGATGACATAGTCCTCAATGTACCTAGAATTTGAGCGTGGTAACCCTTACGAGATTATTGACATTTAATAATACAGATTTATACATGTCTTGCTATAAGAAGATGGTATGGATGTGCTTGATTTAAACAAATTTTCTTGAAACCGATTACTAAACAATGATATAAATTATAACATCGATAAATAAATTTAGTTGAAATAAGAAATAGGTTAGATAACAAAACGAACATGGAATATTAGAAAAGAAAATTGATAACAATGGTATTGATGATAACAGGAACTTAATAGGTTAGATAATAATAATACAATTGCATTGAATTCTAAGCGCATTAATATAGGTAACGGTTTGGTTAATATAAACAATTATTAGTAAAGAAAATTGAAAACAATAGTAAAACTAATAATAGCAGAGTCAACTCCTGATTGAGGACATGCGAAGTTAAGATTAACACGTTGGCTTTGCTATGCACCATAAACTTTGCACTTATCACGTTTCATGTTGTGGGCCCACAAATTTACCATTTGTGTAATTCTTTGGGCCCACTACCCTACAACTTGTCAAAGTGCAAGATGGACAACATAACTCACCCGAGAGCTGGGAGAAATCGACGGAAGTTGGTTGAACCTGAGGCTGGTATAAGAAAAGAACCAGGACTTGCTTCTTGCTAGCTGGGATAATCGGGGCTGGTTGAAAGAAACCGCATTTTGTTCTGCCCCTAAGACAACTCTCTATACCTTGTGAGATCTGGGACCCGGCCCGGCTTTCTTCCTCCACTCCACGGGCTTGCTGGCATCCCAGGTATTCGTTGTCTCATGTTGTTGTTATGTTGTTGTTGATGGTTTCTAATTGGCTGAAAGGCTTTGATCTGAATTTTTCTTCCAACTTAGGTCTTCAATGGCTGCATCTATGGTAGTTTTAGACTCCTTGTTAGTTTTCTTGAGATCCAATACCATTTTAGTTTTCTGTGTTACTGCATTCCTGTTCTCTAACAGATCTGGGTCAGTAGGTTGTCTAAGAGCCCTGTGTTCCAGAATCTCCCGACGA
>APFE031447333.1:11033-41898 GCA_000404065.3 Pinus taeda | reverse complement strand
TGCTGTTTCAAAAGCGAATCTTCAAAATCATACACTTAGAAAATAAATTTTGTATATTCACAATAAAAAAACCAACATATAAAAGAGTTGAGTTAACTTGTATACGAGCACAAAAACTAAGAGTGATTTACCCTACATTGATATACATATAGATCATGTAATAAGTAAATCTAACTAACATTCTGGTACATGAATACGAACTATTTTACAAAAGTAAGAGATGTTATAGGAGCAACGTAGATTTATTTTACTTTTGTTCAGGATTAAGCTATCGAGAAATCTAAAATTAAAATTTACCAACACGCAGGTCATACTTTCACCCTAATTTTTGGCCTATGGTATAATAAAAACTATCACAAAATACATATAAACCCAACTTTCTATAACTTTCCATAAGCCATGCCATATCTATTAAGCTAATCAGACGTTTTATCTTTTCACATTGGCTTTATCTCAATTTCCATGACTATTTAGTTTAAGCCTTTATTCATACTAATTGTAACCAGTAGAAATCATTTAAAGTAGGAATTCCATTATTTCACCAAATCAAGTCTGTCACAGTTTTTAGTCCTTTCAATTCGTAAAATATTCAGTCACTATAAATCTTTCAATAATTCACAATTCATAAAATTACACGACTTGAGAACAAAATAGAAGAAAATAAATTTTGTATATTCATAGTAAAAAAACCAATATATAAAAGAGTTGAGTTAAATTGTATACGAGCACAAAAACTAAGAGTGATTTATCCTATATTGATATACATATAAATCATGCCATAAGTAAATCTAATTAACATTCTGGTACATGAATACAAACTATTTTACAAAAGTAAGAGATGTTATAGGATCAACGTAGATTTATTTTACTTTTGTTCAAGATTAAGCTATCGAGAAATCTAAAATTTAAATTTACCAACAGGTCATACTTTCACCCTAATTTTTGGCCTTGGGAAACCTGGCAACACCTTCGACACAGAATTAAAGACCAACTTTGACAATCCTGGTAATACGCTCCGACACTTAAGAGCAACCATAGAGCTCCGAGAAACCGATTTCTGGACTTTTGTCTCGCAACCAGGTCCGGAGATGGTTTAAACCAAATTAATAGGTAGAAGCCACAATTGGCGCTACCCAAAAATACTAACCTAAAATATTTTAAAGGAAACTGAAGCACCTTTCACTCTCAGCTGAGCAAGGAAAGCTTCCAAATAGGAAGATACAAACATACCCGGTTCTTTTTGAAGTCCTCAGACAGGATTGTAAGTTGTTCTGCCTCCCAACGCTGTGGGAGGATGTGTAGCCATTCCTCCCGTTTCTGCAAAGAAAGATTATGTATTAGCTGTAACTTAAAACCCGAAAGAGGAAAAACGATTGACACAGTAGAGAACCAACAATAAGAAGAGAGATTTAATACCTGTAACAGGAAGATGGAAACGCCGGACAGGCAGACCTTCAATCGCTTCTAAAGCCATTCTTGTCAAAAAAAAACTCACCTTTGTGCAGGTTGTGCAAGATAGTCAAGTTAGAGATAATCTATGGAATCTAAATCTAGAAGACAGCACGAGCCCATAAGAATTTGAGCTTCTGTTAAAGAGGTTGTCCATTTGTAATGTTGTCCATCTGTAATGGAAGGGTAGTATTGTGAGACAGTATTGAGTCCAGCTTGAGACACGTGATTACATGCAGCTTGCCACAAAGCTATGCACGAGACAAGTGGCATATCAACCGTACTTTGGATAACATCATATTGCCCCAATATTTGTTTCATCAAAATATGGATTTGTTAAATTTCAAACAGATTATCCTAAGTTTCATCAAAATCATGCAGTTTCCCCGGAAATAAGAGGTGCAAGTCGAAAGTTTGGATAAAATTTTGTTTGCAAGCATATGAGCAGAAAATTTTATTTCAAACATTGGTTTAAACTTGACATGTACTGAAAATTTTATTTGGTCAAAGTTAATTAATCGTTGGTCAACGATCTATCGATCGCTATTAGTCCCATGCAGGGACTAATAAGGTTGAAATGATATATTAAACCATGTTATAACTAACATATTAATTTTAAAGATAGCGAAATTTATAAATAAAATATTAAAATTTATGTTTAATAGAAGGAGACGATAGTGATGGCTTAGCCTTGTGTATAATTTCTTTTAATTTCAATTTAACCCTTGTTTTGTTAACAGTAGCACCCTTTATGTGATGTTCAATCCTTTAAATTTTTTAATTAAATCCTTAAGGGAATAAAAAGGGTGTGTAAAAATGCTTTCACGATATGTTTAAAAATTTTATGGAAAAAAATGCCACGTTGAGCATTTTTTTGAGCGGTGAAAAACCCTGAAACTAAAAGAGAATTTGAAGAAGTTGTTAAGAGTGTGCTGCAAATATGCCACCCAAAAGAACATGGAATGGATGATCACTGGAGATTGGAGCTGAGGTATATTCAAGAAAGGATGAAGGTCATGAAAACCTCTTAGAGACGAGAATTGATGCACACACGATTTCTCAGGAAGAGGTAGAAAGAACTCAAGGAAGAGAGGAGTTAGATGAATAACTGATTAAAATGGTTACCAAGGTGAGGTTTGGACCAAAAATGGAAGTGCCAATATATGAAGGAATTTTTAATGTGGAAGGGTTTTTGGATTGGATCAACATTATGGATAAATATTTTGACTATGAGGATGCTCACAAGGACTAGAAGGTAAAGTATGTTGTGACTAGGTCAAAAGGTGATCTGAAATGACCATATACTAAAAAACTGATGTAGAGTTAATAATCCATTAATGAGTTAAATGTTAATTGAAAGCACAAAAATCGAGGTAAACTACTTGAACAGAACACTTTACGATAGCTGATAAACCATAAGTAAGATGCAAAACATAAGTGTAAACAACAAATACATAGATATACCAGACAATAAGATTGATTACGGAGTTCATTCGTGACGGACTATGTCTTTGGGTCTGCTTTCAAGATGGGGGACCATTTTTATTAGGAATGAGAAGGAAGGAGTCAATTTCACAGTGAATTAGATAGGCTGAACTTGCACGCAGGCAATTATGACCTATGTCATCAGATAGCTCTCTAAACCAGCTTTCTAACACCACTTACAGTTTCCAATTCCGACCCCGAATGCTCCCAAAACGCTAAAAACAAAATTGCCTCTATCCCTCCAGAATATGCACATGAAACTCAAAACCACTCTCCTTTCCTCCATGGACAAAAACCGCCTCTTATAGGCCTCTGGATACATTGAAACCACCTCAGGCTCAAATAGGAATGAATGTGCTGAAGTTTGGGTTACAAATGCCTCGGCCTTTTCATTGTTTGACACCTTGGTTCATTGGGCCATGGTCTTCGAATTAATTTAAACCAAACTGAACAGAAAAAACCAAAATATAAACTTTATTATAGCCCGATACTATTAGCATTTTTCTAACTGGGCGGAGGAGAGCTGACAGTGCATGTGAACAGGCCCCTAGCTCATGGTTTGGATGGCAGTGGTTCCGTTGTGTGCTGGCCAAAATGGTTAACCGTTGGCGGATAACCCAGCCAGTTCACATGTCGGCGGTTCCGACTCTGGTCTACACTGTTGTGGTTACGATAATCACCGAACACCTCTATTGTATCTTATCGATTCACATGAGATGGTTTCGACGCAGCTAACCACTGTGGTTAGGGACCTGTCATATGGTTTGTAATGTTTTTTTTTTATGGCTTTTACAAAAGGTCTGAGGGTTTATAACATAGTTTTTTTAATGTATATTTTTTTTAATACATGGTTTTTGATGCATAGGGTCTAGGACTTTAGGTTAGGGTTTAGCATAGGATTAATATATGAATGTATGGTTTAGACTTAGGGTTTAGGTATGGGATTTGATCTGATACATGGTTTTGGAGTATGGTTTAGAACTGAGGGTTAGGGTAGCATAGGTTTTATGTTTTTAGGACTTAGATGTAGGACTTAGGGTTTAGGTCTAGAACTTAAAAAAAAAAACCCTTTACAATCATTTATCACAATGTGACATAAAATCACATGCTTATCATCAACAAATGACAATATTGATCTCTTGCCATGATGACAACCCATGCACATTGTCGACTCTAGCTATCTTTCCAACAACAACCTAGACGATGAACCTATGCCACGGACGACACTCATGTCGAACCTAAATCCTACATGTCAAACAACAAAACACATGTCGTCGACCAATCTTGGCAGAATTGTTGATGAACACAAGTCGACAACCATATGCAACCCATATCAACTGAATGCCATGAACAATATGAACATTACCTAAACAACCTGATAATAACCAACACTGGCGAAACTGAACGACAACCATAAACTGAAGCAACAACGACACTGAATACTAATGAAGACACTTTGAACACTAGTGCAATTGAATCAACATATCCTCCTGGATCATTTCTCTCCACTTGAAAGCTTTTGGACCACAAAATTTTGACTAAACAAATAGTCGATGAGGGTAGAACTCCCTCTATTTCCACCTTGACCTGACAATGTACCAATACATTTGACCAATCACCTTCCATTGATGATATTGATGATGCTGACCATGATACCTTTTGATTTGGTGACCTGTTTCTTCCATCCGCAATATGAACAACTTGTGACGATGGGAAAACAACCTGTTATCAACATGACAATTGAATTCTTTCCATGAAGAATCATGAGTTAGTGATTCAGAAACATCTTTGAAAACAGTATTTGTAGAACTTTGTTCAATACATTTGATGGGTATTAACAATCTACTTTCCAAAATAACAGAAATATTCAAAGACTCCTTTGATTTTGACTTCATATCAATTACTTGACTTGATTTACTTTCCTGTTGGCTGATTACTAAGTGAACTTGGTGCACAAAACTCATCTAGTTGTGATGTAAAGATTGTTGCAACTTAGTTTGACTTTTAAAGTATCTAAGTAATTGTTGATTTACTTGAATCACTATTTCTTCGTCTATTAACTGATATTTCCATTCACTAACACTTTCACTTAATGCATTAGTTTTCAAATCATGATAAGGAAACTTTAAATATGCTTTCGAAAATGCTTTGTCATGAAAACTTATAGACTTCCTCTCCACTTGAAGATAGTCTTAATTACTTTTTAAAGCATGAAATGATGATGCAGTACCAAAGAAATGCAACACTGACTTTTCCCAATACTGACCTGCACCCCTAAAACTAAAAATAAACATACCATCTGAAACAAGCTTCTGATTAGACTCACATGTACCATTCCTTGCAATACACTGATGATGATGATATTTCTAGAATTCAGTTGAATGAATGAGTCGATAGTCATTCTCTCTTTAAGAAGATGTTCATAGGACATTAAATGTATCTCATGTTTCTTACCCTGTTTATGGATAAGATTTCTTGGAAAAGAATTAACCACCTTGACCAATTGATCTATAAACTGAATCTCACATCTCGAACAATCATCCTTATGTTGTTCCTTAATAAACATGAATACATATTTACTTGAACTTATTAACTGCTTAACTTGATTTGTAGCAATTAAATCCAAGTTTGATTTGACTTTATGTGCCCTAACAATAAATTCAACCCCTTCTTCGTTTAGGTGATATTTATGTTCTCTTCTATAAAACACTGCATCTCTATCATAAAGATAAGGAATTCCTAAGACAACTCCACATATGTCTACTGGGACCACATCTAAATCCACTTCATCAATGTACTTAGATGTAATTGCAAATTTTAACCGACATTGCTTTGTGACCTGTATCTGAGTTTATTTATTAATCCAACCTAATGGGTATGGTCTTGGATGTTTTGTGTTTCCAATCCCAATTGATTAATAATATGTTCAAATACTAAATTTTCTTGTGATCCACTATCAAACATTGTGTCAATCTTTGTATGCTTAGAAGTTATCCTTATGTGGAAGAGTTCAACTCTTTTATCCTCATGTGGAGGATTTATGTTTGAAGAAGATATAATAGTTTTTGAACTTGAACCAGTATCAGAAGTTTTACTTGTCGTAACCATGGCAGTTATCCTCCTTTCATCACCTAAATCTGAACCTAGATCCTGCTGGACTACTGTAATGGCCTTCTTTTCATCCTTCGCCTTAAGGAACTTTTTGGGCTTAAGTTCTGGATGAAGTTTCTAGCACTTCGATTCATCATGACCGATTCTTTGGCAATGAGAACATCTAGGTCTTTCCTTCTGAATGATCATTGATTTCTTTCTCTTCGAAATGTTCTTCCCCTTACTATCACTGGAATATTTGGTTTCCAACTCTTTAGATGAATGAGATGAAAACTTCAATGGTCTGCCACCTGATTCAATATGTATGGCCTGAACACAAACCTCATCAAAATCATTAGGATTAAACATCAAGAAAGTATGTTGCAAATATGAATGTAAATTCCCGATGTAATTTAACAAAGTTTTACATGTATGCAATGAAATACCAAGTGCCAATGCTTTCTTCCTGAACTCCTAAGTAAACTCCTAAACACTCTGCCCTTTACATTGCCTTAGATGCTGCCAATCAATAACAACTTGCTGCATGTATCCTAAAGGATATAACTATTTCCTAAGAGCTTTCAAATACTTAGACCATGAAGAGATGACTTTTCCTTTACGCTTTACATCTAACTGAGTTTTACTTTCCCACCAAATTAAAGTTGTTCCCCCCATTTTATGTGTAGTTAATTGAGTTTTAGTTTTATCTCTAGAAATGTTCTCAATGCGGCAATATACTTCTAACTGCTATATCCAGTTATCTAGTTTTTCAGGTTTCATTTCGCCATTGTAAACAAGTAACTCAAATTTAACATCAAGTTTCAAAAGAGATGTTTTCTTAGGTCTCTTTTTCATTTTAGATTCTTCACTAGGAGAAGAAGAAGAAGACGAGGATGATGGAGATGATGGAGGTTTATTAGCCTTGCCTTTACCTTTGTCCTTCTTTGATGGCTTTGAAGAAGAAGCTAAATCTCTCACCTTCTTGTCTTCATACAATTCTCCCAGCATCTGCTGCATGGTTAAGAACACTCGTTGAAACTGTTCCTCACTCATCTTAGTTTCAGTGTTTTCACTTGCATAAAGTCCTGACATGGTCAATTTTTGAACAACTCGTCATTTTCCAATCTCTAGATCGATTTGCTCAAGGATTCCTTCACCTCGTTGCGATTTTGACCTGGTTAACATTGAATGGCACATTCTACAAACAAAACCTGCCTCGATACCAAATTATATGATTTTAAATGACCATATGCTAAAAAACTGATGTAGAAATAATTATCCATTAATGATTTGAATGTTAACTACAAGCATAAAAATCGAGGTAAATTTCTTGAACATAACACTTTACGACACCTGATAAACCATAAGTATGATGCAAAATAGAAGTGTAAATAGAAAATACATAGATATACCAAACAAAAAGATTAATAATGGAGTTCATCCCTGATGGACTACATCTCTGGGTCCGCTTTCAAGATGGGCGATTGTTTTTATTAGGAATGAGAAGGAAGGAGTCGATTACATAGTGAATTAGACAGATTGAACTTGCACACGGGAAATTATGACCTCTGTCATCCGATAGCCCTCTAAAATAGCTTTCCAACGCCACTTACGGTTTCCAATTCTGACCCTGGATGCTCCCTAAACTCTAAAAACAAAATTGCCTCTATCCCTTCAGAACTTGCACATGAAACTCAAAACCACTCTCCTTTCCTCCATGGACAAAAACCGCCTCTTATAGGCCTATGGATATATTGAAACCACCTCAGGCTTAGATAGGCATGAATGTGCTAAAGTTTGGGTTACAAATGCCTCGGTCTTGTCATTGTTTGACACCTTGGTTCATTAGGCCATGGTCTTCGAATTAATTTAAGCCAAACTGAATAGGAAAAAACCCAAATATAAACTTTATTATAGCCCGGAACCATTAGCATTTTGCTAACTAGGTGGAGGAGCACTGACAGTGCATGTGAACATGTGCCTGGCTCGCGGTTTGGATGGTGGTGGTTCTGCTGCATGCTAGCCGAAATGGTTAATCGCTGGCGGGTAACCCGACCAGTTCACATGTCGACGGTTCTGACTGCGATCTACACTACTACGGTTATGATAATCTCCAAACACCTCTATCATAGCTTATCCATTCACATGACATGGTTTTGACATAGCTAACAACTATGCTTAGGGACCTGTCATATGGTTTGTAATGGTTTTTACAAAATGTCTAAGGGTTTATAACATAGTTTTTTTAATGTATATTTTTTTTAATACATGTATCTTTATGCATAGGGTCTAGGAATTTAGGTTAGGGTTTAGCATATAATTAATACGTGAATGTATGGTTTAGACTTAGGGTTTAGGTATAGGATTTGATTTGATACATGGTTTTGGAGTATGGTTTAGAACTGAGGGTTAGGGTAGCATAGGTTTTATACATAGGTTTTATGTTTTTAGGACTTAAAAGTAGGACTTAGGGTTTAGGTCTAGAACTTAAAAAAAACCTTTACAATCATTTTCACAATGTGACATAAAACTGCATGCTTATCATCGACAAACAACAATATTGATCTTTTGCCATGATGACAACCCATGCACATTGTCGACTCTAGCTATCTTTGCAACAACAACCCAGACGATGAACCTATGCCATAGACGACACTCATGTCGAACCCAAATCCTGCTTATCGAATGACAAAACACATGTCGTCGACCAATCCTAGCGGAACTGTCGATGAACACAAGTCAACAACCAGATTTAACCCATATCAACTGAATGCCATGAACACTATGAACATTACCTAAACAACCTGATCATAACCAACACTGTCGAAATTGAACGACAACCATAAACTGAGGCGATGACGACATTGAATATTGATGATGACACTTTGAACCCGTGCAATTGAATCAACGGATCCTCCTAGATCAAGAGGACATGAAACATTATGGTGGGATAAGTCGTAGGCATACCAATGAAAAAAAGCAAAGGAAAAGATTAAAGTCTAGGATTGGATGGTGGTTAAATTCCGAAGGGGTTTCACTAATTGAACTTTTGACATATCATGTGCGTTCGAGGCATACTAAACAATATCCTTAATTTGACTACATATTGAAAATACTTCTAAAAATCACATTATTTAACCCCATACCAATACAAACTTAATACACCTTTCCAATTTAAAAAGCCCCTACTTTCACTAGATATTGTAGATATCCATTTTTTCATTGACATTTTTATAAACCCTTTATATTTTTTCATTATTTTGAGCTCCATTTTTGCTACTTCCCAATATAAAAACCCTTTACCCACTTTGTATGTTCAATATATTATGTAATTTGTTCCCCGATATATATCCCCCAATATGAATGCATGTGGTATGGTATTGCTATCCAAATGAAGCCCCCGTGCTAAATTCAAGAGAAAATTTGTGCCCAAGGATTACGAGTTGAATTTGTTCAGGAAACTATAGATTCTAAGGCAGAAATCCATAACATTGAAAGAATACACAGAGGAATTTTACAAGTTGAATATAAGATAGGTCACATCGAATAATATGTGGAGAAGGTGTCCAGGTACATAAATGGCCTATGATTCGAAATTGAATATGAAATTAGCCTCTTACCCTTGAAGACTATGGAGGATGCCTATTAGGTAGCACTAAGGATAGAAGAAATGTTTGGTAGGAAGCAAAGCTAACATAGAAAAGGAATGAGTCTAGCTAGACCGAAAGGGTCTCCCAATAGGGGAAGAGATTAGACTCCAAGAGAAGAAGTGGGGAGTTCAAGTAGTCAATCTCCAAGAGGAAGAGAATCAAGGGGTGGGAAATTTTTTCCAAGAGGCAGAGGTAAAGAGAGGGAAGTTAGATGCTACATTGTAGAAAGACAAGTTATTTGTCATGGAATTGTCCTGAAAATAAATTAGCAGGCCAGGGAGGAGTGGATGTTGTAGAAGCGAGGGATGAGGCAACAAAAACAAAGGTGGAAGAGGATACCCTTCAATTCAGTGAGTCTCTAATGTTGAAGAGGATTTTAATTAAAGGAGAAAAGAAGAAGCAAGAGCTAGGACAGTGAAGAAATTTGTTTAGAAAAAAATTCAAATCTAAAGGAAAGTGTTGTAAAGTAATCATTGATAGTGGTAGCATAATAACTTGGTTTCTGTCGAAATGTTGGAGAAATTGGGGTTGTAAAGGATGACACATCCCACTCATTATTGAGTGACATGGTTGCAAAAAGGAAATTATATTTTATTCAATGAACAGAGTAAGGTGGAATTATGAATTGACAAATACAAGGATGAGGTGTGGTGCAACATAATGTCTATGGATGTTTTCCATGTCTTATTATGCAGGTCGTGGCAGTATGGGAGATGTGTTATTCATGACGGGATAAATAACTCCTACTCTTTTGAGAAGGACAACTGAAGGCATGTGTTCTTACCATTGTAAGTGAAAAGAGCCAAAGAGGGCATATGCTCAAGTGTGTTAATGATGACCAGGAAAGAGTTGCTACAAGAAGTCAAGATAGAAGTGGATGTGTAATTTATTGTAATTAGTTATCTTCGAACTATCATTACGTACATAAATTTAATTGAGTTTCCTATTGAAAGTCAATCAATGTTAGATGATTTTTTTAATGTTTTTGTGGACGAATTACCCAATGCTTTTCCTCTTGTAAGAACCATTAGCCACCATATAGACTTAATTCCAAGAGCTAGTCTGCCTAACAAAGTAACTTATAGAATGACCCCTAGAGAAAATGAAGAAATCATAAAGAAATTTTAGGAGCTATTGAACAAAGGGATGATCAGAGAATGCCAAATCCCTTGTGATGTGCTCGTTGTCTTAAGTCGAAAAAAGGATGGGGGTTGGATAATGTTCATTGATTCCAGAGCTATTAATAAAATAAATATCACGTACAGATTTGTTTTACTTTGCATGGATGATATAATGGATTTTCTTGCAGTGGTGCGAGATATTTTTCCAAAACAAATTTAAAGAGCAAGTATCATCAGATTCACACGAGAGAAGGGGATGAGTGCAAGACAACCTTAGAAAACAATGATGACTTGTTATGCATTTTGGCTTGACCAAAACACCCAACACTTTTGTGAGGCTCATGAATGAAGTTCTCAAAGAATTTATTGGCAAGTTTGTGATTATTTATTTGAATGATATTATTGTGTACAATAGAACTAAGGAAGAACACATCAAATTTTTTAAGATGGTATTAAAGAAAATATAACAGGAAAAACTACTAATAAATATGAAAATCACTCAGAAACTTATTTTAATTTTTCATGATTTCTAAAATCCTTTTCAAGTACAATGTGATGCCGTTGGAACAATGATTAGAGATGTCCTTAGCCAAGATGATAATCTAGTAGCATATTTCAACAAGAAATTGAATTAGGAAAAAACAATATATTCTACTTATGACAAGGAGTTTTATGTAATAATTAAATCCCTCACAAAGTGGAGGCATTACCTTATGCCCAAGCAGTTAATCATGTACGCTAACAATGAGGAATTTCAATTTATTAGCAAACAAGACAAGATAAACTAAATACATGTAAAATGGGTTGAGTACATGCATAATTTTTCATTTGTTTTAAAGCATATTAATGTAAGTGCTAACAAAGTTGCTAATGATTTGAGTAAGAAATGTTTAATTTTACAGGAATTCTAGGTCAACACTCTGGGATATGAGCTTCTTCAAGAATTGTATAGGGAAGATCCAGATTTCAAGGAGGTTTATGAAGCTTATACAGACTCTGTGGCTAGAGAAATAATCCCATGGCTTGAATATATAGTTCATGAATGATTGCTATTCAAAGGAAGCAAGATATGTATTCCAATAGGTTTGATAAGAGATAATATGTTGAAAGAGAAACACAGTAGAGGGATTGTTGGTCATTTTGGCCACGATAAGACCTATGCACAATTAAGCTCTGTCTTATTGGTAGGATATGAGGGAAGATGTCAAAAGGTTCGTGGACAGATGCAAAATTTGTCAGCATGCTAAAGGGGGACATCCGAATGGATGGCTATATAACCCTTTTCCCATACCAAGTAGGATTTGGGAAGCAATTAGTATGGATTTTGTTCTAGGTTTTCCAAGAACTCAAAGTTTTCGTGACTCAATTTTTGTAGTAGTGGATAGATTTTAAAAATTGGCACACTTCATGCCCTGTTCTAAAACAAATGATGCTTCACATATTCTAGATTTGTTTTTTCGGAAAGTTGTGAGACTACATGGACTACCTAGGAGAATTGTCCCAAACCGAGACACCAATTTTGTTGGAAATTTCTAGAGAACTTTATGGAGGAAATTGGGAAAAAACTTCACCTACAACTCAACCTATCATCCCCAAACAAACAAGAAGACCAAATTGGTTAATAACAATTTGAGAAATTTAATGAGGTGTTTAGTGCATGAGCATAACAAACAATGTGATTAAGTTATCCCACAAGCTGAAATTGTCTATAATGATTCTCTTAATAGAAGCACGGGAAAAATTCCTTTTCAAATTGTATATGGCATCTCGAGAGGAATTTCTAAACTTAAAAATTTGGGGTAAGGAGAAAATTGAAATGAATATGCATAGGAATTTTCTACAATAATGCAAATGATCCATGAGCAAGTTAAAGGGAAGCTATAGGAAAGTAATCTCAAATATAAGCAGAGGTTTTATCGTAAGCAAAGAGAGGTAAATTTTGAATTTAGCGATCTTAATGATCCATGAGCAAGTTAAAGGGCAGCTAAATGAAAGTAATCTCAAATATAAGTAGAGGTTTTATCGTAAGCAAAGAGAGGTGAATTTTGAATTTAGGGATCTCGTTCTAACTCATTTAAGGAAAGAAAGGTTCCCAAAGTGTGAGTACAATAAGCTCAAGTTGAAAAAAATTGGTCTGAGCAAAAAATTGAAAAAGTTTTCATGAAATTCTTACCAGACTAAATTGCCTATGGATATAAGAATTTAACATATATTTAACATTGTATACCTGCATCCTTATCAGGACCTTGGAGAAGAAATACAAAGGGAACAAAGCAGTTTCAGTGGGAGACACAATTATCCACAACCCAGAAGCTACAAATGGAGAGAATAGTTGACCTAAAACTCATAAAAAGACCCAAAAATAAGAATTATTATGAGTACTTGGTTAAATGGAAGAGTCTTCCGGCTGAAATACTTTGGATGAATGAAACGGAGATTTAGAAGCATGGTAGCACTATTGCAGAGCTCATGTAAAAGAGTCCATGAATCTTTTCGTTGCTAGAGAGTTTGATGCAAGCGCATCACTCCGTGTTTTTTATTCCGAGAATAAATTTTGAAAATATCTTTCATTCTGTCATGTCTATGGGCCCTTAAAGGGGACACTAGTACAAATCAATTTTTTTTTTCTTCTGTTAAGCGTATGTGTCTTTCTATTCAGGATAGATGTAGTTGTGTCTTAGGGTCCTCTAGAAGTAGGCCAATTTTTCCATTTTAGGGATACTACCGTGGCAACATATTTATGTTTGTTAAAATATATTTTCTCTTTTAATATTTTATATGCATATGTAAGTTTGAAAGCTTTGCGGGAGTAAAGGTTGCGAATGAAAAAACTAAATAGTTGTTCATGCCCTGAAGAGTCCTTTTTCTTTCATGTGATTTTGTTGTTTGAGTTGTGGATTAGTATTACTTCTACATCAATTTCCTTAATTTACTTAGCTTTGTGTAGAGGAGTGACGATGGGTGAGGCAAGTCCAGGCCAACCACAATACTCTTAACTAGCCATAGAACCACTGATAAGTCCTCGTATGCATTGGTAAAACTTGTATTCAAGAATCAAGTAAGATTGGTGTATTTAAATTTCTTGGTGTGGAATTCATTTTTTTTTCTAAGAGTCGAGTATCTCAGAAATGTAAGAGAATTCTGTGACTAAATATTCAACCCATGGTCAGGAAATAGGGGAGGTGGGCCATTAGTCATGATCGGCCTTTTGAACCCTCCGCAAGTGCACGAATTTTTTTTTCAATTCTAACTCCCCATCTAAGTGAGGTCCAATGGAGTAGTCGGTGGGACCGATTTGTAAATGCTGTGAACTTTCAGAAGTTAACTTGGTTTCAAGCCTGACCCATGATGTCACACCCCCAATTCCTTTTTTCGTTAATTGGCAAGGGTGCGGCACCGCCTAAGTAGTTAACATGTTCCATTGTTAAGTTACTTTGCAAACTACGCCTAACATTCATCTTCATTCATTAACAACATTAATGTGCGGAATCAATTAATATTACAACTTCATCATAAACATTCATAAAACAGCAGAGAGTACACCATTCATATGCAATAATAATCTTTTATTATGTATTTGAAGAATTTACAAATGACCATGAGTGAAGCTCCACCAGTGTTTTACCCATGTTGGGCGCCCACCTCGTGCACGCCTTGCACGGTGGTCACACCCCCACTTCACCATTTTAACACACAAGTCTCTTGCCCTAGTTGGGTAGGCACGCCCACACATGGCCCTTCACCCAAACTCCTTACCGAGCGCATGTCAATTGGTGAGCAGGTGCCTTCGTGCACCCTCCGCCCGCACATACAACCGATGGGCGGGCGCCTACACGTACCCTCCACCCGAGTCTTCAACCAGAGGGTGGGCACCCACACGCACCCTCCACCCGCGTTTACCTTTGAATGGTGGGCAGGCGCCTTCGTGCGACCAACGACTCGTGCTACAACTTGTCACCAAGACTTCGTTCCAACCTCCGTGTAGAGATTCCCGGCGAGTGGGTGCGTAACCTACGCTCTTGCTGCGACTCTTTTCCACCCTTCGCACTTCTCCTTGATGAGCGAGCGATGTCTGAATGCGTTCCTTCACCATACTTCCACCGCTAATATATATGGTGGCCAATAGGGGTTTTTCCACTTGGCCAGCCCTTTGTTCTACCTCCAACTGACTCGTCCATTTGCAAAACTTCACCCGAAGTGCAGGTCGGCCCGCCCATGGCACGGGACCGCCCCACCCAACTCACCTTGTTTGCTAACATTGCCCAGTTGGCCTGTGGTGCAAGTCTCTAACTCACCTATGTATAAGTGAGGCAACCAACTTGTCCACATTATGTCTCGCCCTTGGTCGCCTTTCTAACTCACGTGTTCGCTACTTCGTTTGGTGGGTGGGCGCACCTGGGAAAATCGCAAGCCACAGGGCATTACATTCTCCCCCACTCGAAGGCATTGTCGTCCTTGACAATCCATCTCTTCGCAGTAGCTTCCTATCATACTTCAAAATCTTCCGCTTCCATCTCCAAAGTGAGTCCTCCATTTCCCAGCTATCTTCCTCTGGTGCATTCTTCCATCTGACAAGCAATTCCTGTCTCATGTGGCAACCAAGTCTTGTAGTTTAAAAACTCAGAATATTGTCCAACTCTAGGTTTGTCTTGTCCACAATCCTGGCTGGTCCTCTCGATGGTTCAACTCTCTCTGGATGATCAACATCAAGTTTGCATCTCTTCAACAGACTCATGTGAAAAGTTGGATGCTTCATGTGCATATGATGTGGAAGCTTCAACTTGTAAGCAACTTCCCCCACTCCCTTCTTCACCTGGAATGGTCCCTCATACTTCCTCGTCAGTTTGCTCACAGTCCCCTTAGGTGGCTGAAACTGTTCTTTGGTAATCCTAAGAAACACCATATCTCCCACACTAAAGTGTACATCCCGTCTTCCTCTATCTGCCCATTTCTTCATTCTCCTTGCAGCTTCGTGCAAGCGCAACCTTTCCAACTCCAAGGTCTCATCCCAAGCCTTCATGAACTTCTTCGCATGAGGACTTCTCAACAAACTTCCTGTCACTATGGTATGCGATGTGACTGGCATTTGTCCTTTCACCAACTCAAATGGACTATACCCCATCACAGAACTCTTTTGAATATTGTAGCTGAACTAAGAAATATCCAAGAGTTCAGGCCAATTCTTCTGATCAGTCATCATATAATGTCTCAAGTAATCCTCCAACAATGCATTGATCCTCTTGGTCTATCCATCTGTCTGTGGATGGTAACTCAAACTCATCAATAGCTTTGTCCCGACTAACTTGAACAATGTGGTCCAAAATCTACCTGTAAATCATGGATCTCGATTCGACAGGATGCTTAATGGCATCCCCCAATACTTCACTATGTTCTTAAATAACAACTCCACAATCCGCTCAGCTCCACAAGGCATCTTTTTTGGAACAAAGACATCATACTTGGAAAAATGATCAACCACGACCATTATCCCATTATACCCCTGAACCTGTGGCAACTGAGTGATGAAGTCCATCGAGACACTCATCCATGGTCTCTTAGGAATTGGTAAAGGCTGCAACAGACCTCTTTTCCTCTAAGTATCCAATTTTTCCCGTTGACAAATGATGCATGTATGTACATACTCCTCTACATCCTCCCACATCTTCTCCCAAAAGAATCCTCTCTCTAGCAATGCCAAAGAACGATGTTGCCCTGGGTGGCAAGCCTAGGGTGAGTCGTGGCACTCCTTCAAAAGGTGCCTCCTGAGCCCAGATGACTTTGGAACATAGAGTCCGTTTCCAAAGAACAAGAACCCGTCTCGGAGAAAGAAATTTTGTGTCTTCCCCTCCTTTATCTGCTTCACTATATTTTGCACTCGAGTATCAGTCTTAACACTTTCCTTGAGCTTATTTTGCATCTATTCTGACATATAAACTCAGCTCCTACTCCTTTCTTCCCAGTCTTATCCTTCCAGTGCTGCAAGTTGTCCCTTCCTACTAATGGCATCTACTACCGCATTGTGTCTTCCCAGTATATACTCGATAATCATTTCAAATTCTGCCAAGTCCTACCAACGAGCTTGATTTGCAGAAAGCTTCAGTTGTGGTGCAAAATAACTTGCTGCAACGTTGTCTATCTTGACAAAAACTAGCTTCCCAATCAGGTGATGCCTCCGCACATGAAGAATGAATGATTGTAGTCATCTCCTTCTCATGGACCGGATACCTCTGTTCTTTATCCTACAACTTTATACTCTCGTACGCCACTAGATGCCCATCCTGCATAAGAACCCCTCCTATGGCAAAATATGAAGCATCTGTGTGTACCTAAAACAGTATCTCGAAGTCAGGAAAATTCAGTATTGGTGCTATAACCATCCTTCTCTTCAAGTCATCAAATGCCGCTTGAAATTTATCCGTCCAACTCCATCTCTTGTCTTTCTTTAATAGGTTTGTTAGTGATGATGTTACCTTGGAGTACCCCTCTATAAACTTCCGTTGGTAGTTGGTCATACCAAAAATCACCCTCATCTCATGGACATTCTTCGGTTCAACCCAGTCCTCGATCGTCTTTACTCTACTCGCCTCCATCCGTATGTACCCTTGACCAACTATATGCCCAAGGAATGGAATCTCGGTTTGAGTGAACATACACTTAGACTTCTTCAAGTACAACTGATTTGCCCTCAGTGCCTCGAACACCATCACCAAGTGCTTCTTATGATCCTCGATGTTGTCACTATACACCATTATATCATCCAAGTACACTACTACGAACGAATCCAAGTGTGGTCATAGAACATCATTCATCAAAGTGCAAAATGTAGCAGGAGCATTACATAACCCGAATGGCATAACAAGGAATTCAAAGCTACCATACCTTGTTACTATCGCGGTCTTCTTCTCATCTCCTTTAGCTATCTTCACCTGATAATACCCATGCCTCAAGTCTGACTTGGAAAACACTCGGGCTTTCACAAGCCTGTCAAAGCAATCAGCAGCCAATGGCAAAGGATACCTGTTCCTCACTGTCTGTTTGCTCAATGCACGATAATCACAGCACATCTGTAAATCATTCGAATCCTTCTTTCACTGGAACAATACCGGAGCTCCATAGGGGGACCTTGAAGGTCTGATGAAACCTGCATCAGCTAACTCCTTTAACTGTCGTTTCAATTCCTCCAACTCAGGTCCTGACAACCGATAAGGTGCTTTAGCCGAGGGTTTCTTTCCTGGCTCAAGCTCAATGCTATGGTCCACTGCATGCCTTGGTGGAAGCTTCTTTGGTAGCTCATTAGGCATCAAATCTTCATATTCGGCCAATACCTCATAAATCTCAGCTGGAACAGGTGTCCCCACTCCATCACCTTCGACTCCCTTGAACATCACTGCATATGTCTCCATATCTGACTCCTTCATAGCCTTCTCCAAACTTAGTGCAGAAACATGCTACACCTTGACTTCCCTCCTTTGCCTATGAGTGGAAAAAGACCAAGTTTGTGACTATCCAACCAACACCACCTCATCACAGAAGGGGACAACAATTACCTTGTTTCCCTTCAAGAATCTTGGCCCAATATCATATCGAAGTCGTTCATCTCCATCATTGTGAAGTCTAACTAACCATTCTAGTCTTTTATCTGCACGGGCACTTTGTGTGCCAAACCTGCCACTTTAGCTCTATAGTTCACTGGCTTTACTTCCACATTTGATGGGAAGATCGTCAGTCCAACCTCTTTTTCCAACCGTGTCGGCATGAAGTTATGAGTGGCCCTTATGTCCACTAGAGCTTGAATGGTCTTTCCATGAACCATCGAGTCCACAAAACCGAGACTGTTAATCCACGATTTCTCCATAATTCCCTACATACATGTCTGTTCTCTGCAACCTGGCTCTGATACCATCTGTCACACCCCCAATTCTTTTTTCATTAATTGGCAAGGGTTGCGGCACCACCTAAGTAGTTAACATGTTCCATTGTTAAGTTACTTTGCGAACTATGCCTAAAATTCATCTTCATTCATTAACAACATTAATGTGCAGAATCCATTAACATTACAGCATCATCATAAACATTCATAAAACAGCAAAGAGTACACCGTTCGTATGCAATAATAATCTTTTATTATGTATTTGAAGAGTTTACAAATGACTATGAGCGAAGCTCCACTGGCGTTTTACCCATGTCGGGCACCCACCTTGTGCACGCCTTGCACGGTGGTTGCACCCCCACTTCACCGTTTCAACACACAAGTTTCTTACCTCAGTTGGGTAGGCATGCCCATACACAGCCTTCCACCCAAACTCCTTACCGAGCTCGTGTCAACCGATGGGTGGGCGCCTTCATGCACCCTCCTCCCGCACATACAACCGACAGGCCGGTTCCTACATGTTGGAAATAATACTGAGAGGGGGGGGTGAATCAGTATTATCAAATCAATATAACTTTTTCATTTCCATATTCAGATTCATATACGCTAGTTTAGTTAAGGAAAACCACGTGTATACGCAACTGTGTGTAATGCAACAAGCGTATATCCAGTAAACTTATAATTCAGTTATTTGCTTCTTAAGGAGTGCATCATAACATTATAAACACTATGAATAGTAAACAGGAGCAGTCAAACAGAATAGATCATCACACATAAGACACACACATGAACACCATGATATAAGGTGGAAACCCAATGTGGGTGAAAACCACCTGCTGCAAGTCGTCTCTATCTTCTTTTAATAAGAAACTTGTTTTTACAATATTTCTGCACTGGTGCAGTCTTCTACCAGTACACAGGCTTCTACCTATAGAAGGGTACAACCTTCTCTCGTTCTCCAACTTCTCCTGGAAGGGAGTTGCAACCCCCTTAGCTCTTGTACTAGCCAATCCTTTTTCTAGTACGTAGGTGTCGGCCTACCAAATGCTCCAAACTTCACTTGTTTTCCAGCTGCTACTGGAAGGGAGCTACCACCCCCTTTGCTCTTGTACTAGCTGATGTACTAGTACGTAGGTGCCAACCTACATAAGACTACAACCTTCTCTTTCTTCCTATAGGTACCACGTTTTATAAATTTTCAGACTAGATACTCCTGAAGCACAACATCATAATCTGAAGGCCACCTTTCATCCAATTTTCATATTGGACCCATCAATATCATTGAAGCACACAATCAATCAATCAACACTAGCATCATCAATCTCTGAATCACCCAATACTGAATCACTGAAACCCTGTCAACAAACTGCAGTCACCAGAACACAGAACTCTGCAACAACATTCAGATCTAATTGTATCATCAAAAATCATGCATCAGAGTGCATACGCTAGTTGGAAGAGCCGAACCAATGTGTATACGCAACTTTACCAAAGCGAACCAGCGTATATGTCATCAATTATTTACTTATAACTTCATTGCATTTCGTGACTCATACATACCCAGATCATTACATATACAAGGATAATATGTGTGTTAGAAATCAGATCTAGTCCATCAGATCACATAAATATAGGTCATTATGATCCTGATCCATTATTAGATCTCATCCATCAACACTGAAGCTAAACACAATCAACCAAACTGAATATGCAGAATACTGACACCATTAAACAGTCATCAGAACTCATCAACAACTAGAACCACCTGTAACTTCAAACATCATAGCTCATATGGTATATGCTACTTAGATGTATCTAACTTGACGTGCTTCTATCATAGTCAACTAGCATATACATCTGTAAATATTGATTTGCAGTTATTCCAAACTTGAGTTATACCCAGATCATAATATTTACAGAACATTACATGTGTCAGTATACATATCTAGACTTAACAAGATCAAACCGTATAGAGATGATTCATTCCAATCCATTAGATCCCGATCTATCCTTAGATCTTGTTCTCCATCAACCGTTGAGATTCCCCCTTAGCTCAGATCAAGCAAGGTATCATGAACCCATAACCTACATACTGGATCTCATACTTCATCAGATCTTCAAGATTTTCTGAATACCTTTGCCTAATGATCTTCTTATCCTTTTATAGTCTTAGGCCTTACTCAATACCATGGTCCAAAACAATTTAGAACCAATACTAGGGACCCAATACCTAGGTTCAACACTTCAGATGCAATACCAAGGTCCAAAACCTTAGGTCTAAATACCACGGACCCAAAAATAAGCTTTCCCACATGTACACACTTTTCCATGCATGAAAGTGTGTGCATACACATACGCGACTTTTGGTCAGCAATCCCGCATGTATACGCACCTTTGTATATAGTGAACCTGCGTGTATACCCTACTTGGTATATAGCGAACTGCGTATATACGTGATTTGGAATATAGTGAACCTGCGTATATACTTTTCTTTCTTCATTCTTTGTAGTCTGATCATCAATTCTTTGCTACTAACCTGCTGCACTATGATCTGTCATCTGTTGAGTTGCCATCAAGGACAACACTTGTATCATAATGCCAACAATCTCCCCCTTTGAACTTGATGGCAAAGCTAACTTGTCATAGTGAGAACTATCATCTTAATGATTTGTCATTGTTCATTACATCTGAACTGATTCCTTTGAGCTGTCCTGCATCCCATGTATTCTGTTACATCTGTTATCTCTTCTGTATATTTTGATACCTAATTCATCTAGTTATATATAAGTGAGTTGTTCTATGAGTGGGTTTCCATCAAGTAAAACACATGCATCATAATGTCAACACTACACGCACCCTCCACCTGAGTCTTCAACTGGTGGGTGGGCACCCACATGCACCCTCCACTCGCGTTTACCTCCGAACAGCGGGTGGGTGCCTTCGTGCGACCCACGACCCGCGCTACGACCCATCACCAAGACTTCATGCCAACCTTCATGTAGAGCGGCCCGACGAGCGGGCGCATAACCTGCGCTCTTGCTGCGGCTCTTTTCCACCCTTCACACTTCTCCTTGATGATCGAGCGATGTCTAAATGTGTTCCTTCACCATACGTCCACCGCTAATATATACAATGTTCAACGAGGGTCATGCCACCTGGCCAAACCTCCATTCTACCTCCAACCGACTCGTCCGTTTGCAAAACTTCGCCCGAAGTGCAGGTCGGCCCTCCCATGGCATGGGATTGCCCCACCTCAAATCGCCTTATTTGCTAACATCACCCAGTCGGCCTGCAGTGCAAGTCTCTAACTCGCCCGTGTATAAGTGAGGCAACCAACTCGTCCATGTTATGTCTCGCCCTTAGTTGCCTTTCTAACTCGCGCGTTCGCTACTTCGTTTGGCGGGTGGGCGTGCCCGGGTGACTCACAAGTCGTAGGGCGTTACACATGATCTCATGGAAAATACTGTGGTCTAGTATGAAGCCAGAGGAAGCGGTGATTACAACCGAGTGAGTAAGAGGAAGTCGAGCCGACTTGTTGAGGGAATTGTGCATACTTTGGAAATAGTGTGTAGGTTGCTCTAAAAAAAAAATTTAAATTAAATCTTTAAGGGAATAAAGAGGGTGTGTAAAAAAACATTTCGTAAGGGAAAAATGGAATCACATGGAAGTGTTATTAAAATGGTATTGTGGAACGGTAAAGTGGAAAAAAAAAGGTCAAACAAAGGAGTCTTCCATTCGGAGGTCATGGAATGAGAATATCTCAGGATTTTTTTTGGTTTAATTTGTATGTTTAAAATAAGAAAAAAAAAAAAAGACCATGTGGCTATTGTGTTAAATAACCATTACTTTTTATTTTCTGGACATGAAGCACTACAATACAGACCCATGTGTTTTAAGATAAGGGTTTTAAGACAATATTTGAGATAATTTTTGGATAAATTATCTTAACTTGAGATAAAAACAAATTCATGTATTGTCTTAAAAACTTGTTTCTATAAAGGCAATATATAACACGAGAATTATAATTTGTCTCATAGGAGACAAATTCATTTTTGCTCTTGAGAGACAATTTGGAATTAAAGGCATATTACCTTTATAGAGACAATATGTCTTTAATCCTAGCTATTGTCTCTCTAGAGATGATAAAAAATTATATTTTAAGTCAATAAACTAAAATATCATTGATTAATTCATGTTAGGGCACAATGGAATCAAACCACCAACCTCTTGTTTATAAGGCAAATGCTCTTCATTGAGCTAACACCCTTTAAAGAATTATGTGAGGAGTTATAGTATCACTATAGGGTTAATCTATGAAATTTCTCATTTACTCCTAGGCTCTAACAATAGATACATTCTATAACAACTAGTTGGACACTCGATGAATTGCTAACACCAAGAAAGAGTAAAAAATAATACATTGATCCCATAATATTCATTAGATATTGTTGTTTTCCTTTGTAAAAGGACACTGAAGAATATGTAGACAACATTGAGTGGTTCATGCAAAAGACATATAGAGAACACAAAGTTTACTCTACTCTTACAAAGAATAGAAAAAGTTTTCAAGAGAACACATAAAGACTATAATTTCACTTGCATGACATATGTTAGAAAGATTTCTCAATATGCTAAATGACTTTGGGGACTTCAAACTTGTAATAGATAAACTAATCAATAATAGAGAAACAAAATGTCAAACTACGAATTTTGCAAACAATTCTATTATGTTTGTCAAGAGAGAGTCCAACCTCTTCATTACAAGGTGGTAAAAGATGGTTCCAAACAATCAACCATTGTAGTGGAAAGAAATTGTATGACATTATAGTTGCTTCTAAATGCGGATCATGCACCAAAATTTGAAGGATTGTGCATACTATGTTGGAAAATTCAGATCCTACCAGCTGGGAGCAATAGTGCTTAGTTATTTAATAAAAGCTTGATTCGATCTAAAAGCATAACAACATAATAGTAAAATAAGGTTTTAGAAAATTTACAATCTCTTCTTTGGAGCAATTATATTATCAAAGATAGTGTAACAAAATTAGAGATGCACATTGAAAAATGTCTTTCTAAAACAAGTTCCAATAATTATGCTAGACATCCTATACTGAATTTATGTAGATTTCATCAAAATCTACACCTCAATAGCTATGGAACTCACTTCCAAGGCCAATGCCGCTAGATTGCATCCTTCTGTAATCTATGTTGCTCCTAACATAAATTATAGTCAAATAAATATGAATGTAACAAGATCATTATTTTCTACCATGGATTGATAATGGTAAGAACAATCAATAACTAAATATATTATAAAACATGGAACAAGAAATAACTCCTACCTCAAAATACTCAATGAGTTTATGAGAATGGCGACCCATAGGACCCACATAGATGATTTGACCACCCCTTTCTAGGAGTAAGAGTTGCATTTCATCAAACCAAAAAATTGAAAATTTAGCAATTGTTGGTTATGTGGAACCTGATCTTATTCTAACCTTTTGCACCCCTTTCCTTTTGTTAAGCCAAGCAAAGAAACATTAAAAATACCTTTTTTTTCATATCGTGTGGATTGATCAATGAAAATATTTGAATTCACCTCATCAAAAGCCTCAAAGATATCAATGTTGGGTAAATGGATCATAAAAACAATTGTTCAACCTATATTGACTGTGTTGGAAATAATTCACATAACTATCACTGTAGCACAAACATCTAGTCTTGCAGTTGGCTCATCCATAAAGATTATAGAAGGATTGAAGACTCGTTGTAGTGCTATGGTAATTCTTTCCCTTTGCTCTATAGAAATACTTGTCGCACTAAGGAGTCCTACAAGAGAAGCTACCAAAGGAGTGGGCTCCACAAGGTCCATAAATTCTTCCACAAACTTTTGTATTTATTATAAAAACAAAAAACAAAGAGTAAAAGTTGTTTTCATAGTCTCATTAACAAGGAAGCATTCTCACACCAAAGCACTGCATGGAAAGCGAAAATCTAGACCAACCCCTCTAGTTTTCTCGTCAACTTCAAAAGGAGGATGAAACCATGTACAATAAACGGATAATTTAAAGACTAAAATTGGGAGAGTGGATATCATTTTGTTCACAATATCCTAAGATGCAAGAAAATGTTTCTTGCTTCTTGGGGAATCCAGAGATGCTTATATTCCCTTCTATATAGCCCCATGTTTTTCTTCCATCGAAGACATCCATTAGGGTATTTTTTCTAACATTGCTAATTCCCATCAAGGTCGTAAGTACCCCATGTCTAAATGATCCACTTACATTTAAAAGGATTTGTAGTCTATCTTGAGTCAAGCCTTCACTTTTCATCTCCTATTATAAAATTTAACATTAGTTCTACATATTCCATTATTGAAAGAACTTGGGTATGTCAAACAACTTGCAGATTACAAATTCAATTGAATGATTTGTAGATACACATACTTGTGGCATGTTAACATAATATTTTATGTTCTGAAAATCGATCAACAATGGCTGGAAAAGAAGGATCGTTCCTTTCTTGTGGTGTGACAAGACGTGAGTGGATTTGACTTCTCCATCACGTGTAGAATTATCTTTAGAAGTTAGACTATCTCTCCTCTATGACATGTAAGCATGAACGAAAAAATTGTTAAATATATGAACGAATAGTGCATATTTTTTCATATACTTTCAAATATTTCGATGTCACCATGTTATAGAATTATATAGGTTGAAAATTTTGTAGCACAATTGTTTCATCCTTTCTTTCAAGAAAAAGAAAAGCAATGCTTTCGAGTCTCAATCAAGAACAACACGAAGGCTTTCTAACATCTCTCACAATTCTCTCAGACAAGTTGTTACAAACAAGTTTTAGATTTAGTACATTCAAGTTTCTCATTTATTTCTCTAACAAATATTTTAATAAGTTACCATTAGCACCATCTCCATTTACATCATACTTTAATATGTGAGTTGTAGATTTAATATTCACAACTACTGGAGAGCTCGACTTAACACTAAACTTTCTTTGTGATGTCATTTGAACAAAACAATGTTTGATTGATCGGTTTCTTTCTTTAGTTTTGTTTGGTTTCTTTCCTTCAATAACCTCTTCAGATATAATAACCTATGATTTCCCTAAAGCTATAATTGGAGGAGGTTTTATTATATCTCACTCTTAGGATAATTTGAGATGAGAGAAACAGTAGCACAAACCAAACCTTATAATGAAATGTCAGACTTACAGTCGAGGCATGTTAAGCAACAATGTATAGAATGTTGAAATATAGAACCCAATCAATGCTCCAATTCCAACCCAATAAAATTTACCTTCAGCAAATAATCCATGAGATTCTAGAATAACACATCCAACTATTTCATTGGATTTGTTACTAACATGGTGTACAAAGATGAAATATTTAGAGGAAATGAAATATTCAATACTTATTTCATGGGATTATGGCTATAAGGCACTCTATCAGGACATGATAACACTTATTGTCCCATATGGGATCCATAAATTCATTCACCGTTATGGTATTTTGGGCATAGGACATCGGTGAGCACCGATATGCCCAAATCCACTAGCTAGGTATGTTTTCGATTCCAAAATCAAGAATAAAGCAAAGCATTTCTTGTAACTTGAGTTATTATAGTAAAAAAGGTCAATATTTCTCTAAAGTATATTTCTCATAATTTAGATTCCAACTTACCAGTGTTGTTTTGAATATATATACAAAATAATTTCTCTACACAAGAAGCCATTCTCTAGAAAAACAAGCCTTGAATATGTTCATTTAACTGACACCATACTTAGAATATGTAAGAGAAGTGGATGGTTCCATTTTCTATCATATGGACATGATAACTTTTGAGTCTTCTGAAATGACCTTTCCAACATGAAATAAATGAAAGGCCTCTACAAATTCCTTGATGGGTATGTAACGGTATGGTTAGATTTTAATTGCCTACTATTATTGTTGATCCTTTCTTAATGTAGTTTTAATAGGTGAATGAGTTACTAATCAAGAAATAAAGAAGGCATTTACAATTATAGATTAACCAAGAAAGGCATATAACTGACAGGAAAACTGAATGCAAACACACAAGTAATAACATAGGAGTTACATGGTAAAACCTTGATAGGGTGTCAAGGAAACATCCATGGGGCAAGGGATTTGAATCTCTATTCAATCAATAAATGATTCTCCATACAATAGTTCGAGAATTCATCAATTTTATATGAGTGATTCTCCTCAGTTACATAACCAATGTTTCGCTATAAAACTAACTTGTTAATAGCTAATAAATTTTCCCCAAATTTACATAATTAGTTGTCAAACTTCCAACAAACTCCACCTTGGCAATAATTTTCCTAATCCCTTACCCATGCCCATTCATCATCTTTTCTACAAGCCAAGCGAAGCTAAACACCATCGTAACTTCTCTACTGTAACTACCTTTGTGAATATGTCTGCACAATTTTCTTGCGTATGGAACTTTTAAAAGCTACCTTTCCGCCATTGATCACATGTCTCAGAAAATGATACCTTACATCAATTTGCTTGGTTCTACTGTGATAAGCATGATTTGTAGCCAAGTTAATAGCACTTTGATTGTCACAAAGTACATTCACTTTTTCCTGTGTCCTTCCAATCTCATCAAGTAAACCCTTTAACCAGATTGCTTCTTTATTGGCATTTGAAGTAGCTATATATTCTTCTTTCGTAGTGGAGAATACAATTATTTCTTGAAGCTTTGACATCCAACTAATTTCTCCACCTGCAAGAGTAAGGACATAACCTGTAGTAGATCTTCTTTTGTCCAAATCACCTGCATAATCAACACCTACATGTTCATAGGCTGATCCTTCACTACCATTAAAGATGATGCAATGGTCACTTGTGCCTCTTAGATATCGAAGCACCCATTTCATTGCTTGCTAATGTTCTTCACCTGGATTTGCCATGAACCTGCTGACAACTCCAATTGCATGTGAAATGTCAGGTATTTTAGATACCATCGCATACATCAAGTTGCCTACAACATTTTCATATGGTACATGAGACATATACTGCTTTTCTTCATCAGTTCTAGGACTCAAAACCAAAGAAATCTTAAAATGGGAATCTAATGGAACATTAACAGGTTTCACATAGTTCATACAAAAATTTTCAAGTACTTTCTCCACATACTTCTGATGTGATAACCAAAGCTTACCATTTTTCTTGTCTTTGTGTATCTCCATGCCCAAGATATATTTTGCTACTCCAAGATCCTTCATATCAAATGTCCTAGAGAGCTTAGCCTTTAACCTATTGATCTCTTCCATGCTTTTGCTTGCAATAAGGATATCGTCAATATACAAAGCTAAGATAATGAATATTCCATTGAAACTACTGAAGTATACACAATGATCATGCTCACTTCTTATAAATTTCTGGCTCACCGTGAAGGAATCAAACTTCTTGTACCATTGTCTAGGAGACTGCTGATGAGCCCCAAAATTGGTAACAATTTGGGCTCATTTGGCCTCATTTTCATTGTTCAGCCCTTGCTCAAATCCATCATTTTCTGTAGTTTATGCATTATTTCTAGTATGTTTGTGTCTTTGGTACGAATAAGGGAAGTTACTTTTCCTAGACGGCTAACATGTGTCTATTTCAGGTTTTTTGACGTATTGGAGCAAAGTCAAAGCAATCATGAGCTATAAGGAAGCCAAGCCTAAAATGAGGACTTGAAGGAGGGATGTCCACGGCATTCAATGACCCTTCCTCGGGATTCTCACCTTCAGCTCCGAGCTCCAAAGACCACCGAGCCGAATCTAGAAGGCAGCCAATCAGCATTTAGAAAGGGGTTGTTTAACTCACAGTTTGACAGCCGAGTTCCATGGATTGAGGAGGCCAGCTAGGTCCCTCGTTATCTATAAATGTTGAGGCCTTAGCCTTCGTAAAAAGACTTTTGAACCTATTGTGTAATTTGTACTCCAGTGCTACAACAGCTCTATTTCATTTTCTTGTAGCCATTTTTGGCAAAACTGTTATGACTCTTTTTGAATAATGATAAGCAGTTTGGTTTCCTAACAAGTCTGAGTTTTTATAGGAGCCAAAGCTCTCGGGGTTGGGCCCAACCTGAGAGCCTAGGACCTCCTTTCTGTACCATTGTGTTTCTTTACGTATCACTGTTTTTTTTCCTCTCTTTTATTCATTTGAACACCTTGCTGTTAAGTAGATTTTGTTATGATGCTGGAATAGATCACTGTTTATGAATGGTTTTGGTTTAGATGTTTTGGTAGAATAATAACAGCAAAGATCTCCAAGAAAAAGAGACAACTACACTCCTGATTTCACCTCGGCCTTATTGGGTTTGGGGCTGGAATTGAGGAAAACAGGGCTGCCTCACAAAAACACTAGTTTGCTACTTATGCAATCTTTTAGTGTGCTTGTTTAATTGCAGAGATTAGTCATGAGATTGGACATATGAAATGTTTCCTTACATGGATGGTGTACCAGGTTTTCTTCCCAAATAAAGTTACTGCTCATTTGTGTTGATTGATGGATAGAATAGATTAGTCTAGGATTTGAGCATTTTTAGGTTTGTGTAGAATTGATCAAGGCCCACCGTGCAGGGTATCCTCCTCCTTCATCCATCCTCCCAAAGCATCATATAAGCCTATTGTTCTGTGTCATAGCTAAGCTGCCTTTTTTTCCCATCTATCCTTTGTGTCTACGAAACCTTACCTTCTTGCTCATCATTGCCTTAGTCATCTCCGAGCCTGCCTTCCACCAAACCTCCCACCAGTCCTCAGGCCATGTTTAGACCCCTATCCTACCTTTAGATCCATTCATGCACCTTCCCTCACGCATCCACCTCCTAAAAACCGACTTCCAAGTTTCCTATAGAAATTCTGAAGTTTCCTGTAGAAATTCTGAAGTTTCCTGTAGAACCCCTGCAGACTTCCTGTAGAAGCTCACAAGTGAGATTTCTGATAGCCAAACCCTGTGAAACTCTGAGGAAGAGTGCTAGGGGCCCCTTAGACCCTCTCTGAGCCTCTCTAGCTGCTTCCAAGCATTCCTCTTCTTTGGTCCACTCCTGCACAGTGAATCACAGTTCACGTATATGCATGTGAAGATCGACACTTAATCAAGAAAATACAAAAGGATACTTTCCAAAACAAAAGAAGACTAAGACATGTGCATTTTCCTTTTTTGAAGTCAATGGCATCTCATTCAGTAGTTTTCATTCTCATTCTTGCATCAATAGGACTAGCTGGTAGAATTAGGGTTTGCATTTCTTTTTGGCTTTCAGTTCCTTTTTGCAAGTAGATTAGCTTCCTTTGAGTTAGCTTTCATCCATCAGTTAAAAAAGCTTCTTCTCAGAGCTCATAGAAGTTGGCTTGAGCCCCTAGCAAACTTGTGCCAGCTGACCAAGTGACAGTTGTGGCAAGAGCTAGTACTTGTGCATACAGCACTGTCGCTTCCAAGTTTGTTATGAACTACCAGGTTGATAAAAGTAAAGAAGGGAGTCCCAGGAGTTGCAGCATTATTGCTGCAACACTGGAGCCCACCATATTTTTGGCGTTGTTGCCGGGGAAACGTCAGAGTATTGGTGATTGTTGCTATTCTTCTATTTTTCCACTACAAACTTTTGCTAAGTAGTTTATTTCGTTTCCATTCTGTAATTTCATTCCTGCAAAAGTAGAGTAGACATTTCTTGCTTTCCTAGATTAGCCTTAAAATTCCGCAGTTTCAATTCTGCAAGCATAGATTAGCATTTCAATTGCGCATTTTCCTTTCAGTAAGATAGTTAGCTACAGTTCAACCTATTTTAGTTTTGCAGGTACAAAAGGAAAAAATACAAAAGCAAGAAAAAGTCTTTCCATTTCATGCCTTGTAGGAACAGAGATAAGACCGGAAAATTCTTACCCAACACCCCCACCACATCACTGAGTCAACTTTCTCTCTTCTCTGGTGACAATGAGCCAGAAGAACCTATAGCTGAACCTCCTAAGATATACAAAGATCCTATAGCGGAAGAAGAGTTAGAAACCATTCCATCTGCAGCCATGGCTGAAAACCGAAACGGGAGAAGAGAAGATGAGAGAATAGAGGGTGCCTTTCCCATTCGAGAGACCAATGGAGACATGAAGATGAAAAACATAAGTCCCTCCGTGCTACCTCATTTCCATGGTCTGACTTCTGAGGACCCTGATACCTT